>JBAGKK010092552.1:0-26356 GCA_037177015.1 Euceroptres primus
TTTTTCCCACCACCAACAAAATACCATAAAGAAACATGCAAATATATATTTTCCGACGTTTCGGCACTCACCCAGCAACCTTGTCTAGGAAATACCCTTTGAGAACCTGGAACCAAAGTGTATTTCCTAGACAAGGGTGCTAGGTGAGTGCCGAAACGTCGGAAAATACATATTTGCATGTTCCACATTTGCATGTTTCTTTGTGGTATTTTGTTGGTGATGGGAAAAAAGACGAGAGAAATAAAAAAAAAAAGAAGGAAGGGGATTTGGTTGGTTGCCTTCTCATTTTTCTTTCCTCTTTTTTTATTTTTGTGGGTTCTTTTTGTTAGGCCCCTTTTTGGTTTTATAAAGAAACATTTCACATTTCATTTGTCCAAATTTGGTCGGTGGATTCTTGGGTTTTTTTCAAGAGTTTGCATATTAATGAAATCTTCGGCATTCGCCATGAATTAATTGGAATTACATATTTGGAATATAATTATGAAATCTTTGGGATTCTTCGGAATTCATCTTGCATTCTTTGCAATTCACCGAGAATTCTTTACAAAATACTTCAGAATTCACTAGGGATTCTTTAAAATTCTTTGGAATCCAGCAGGAATTCTTCAGAATTCACCAGGAATTCTTTAAAGTCCTTCAGAATTACAGGTGGAGTCCGCAGAACTCTAAAGTATCCTTGGTGAATTCCGCAGAAATCCTGGTGAATTCCACTGAACTCCAAAAAAATCCCTAGTGAATTTCGAAGAATTAGAATGAAGTTATGGTGGATTTTGAAGAATTCGAATGGAGTCAAGGTGGCTTTCGAAGAATTCGAATAAAGACATGGTAGATTTCAAAGAATCGCTGCTGAATTCCGCAGAACACAAAGTCAATTCTGAAGGATTCCAAAGAATTCATTGTGGATTTCGAAGACTTCCTGGTGAAGTGCAAAAAATTTCTGGTGGATTCAGAAGAATTCTTGGTGAATTTTGAAGAATTCCTGGTGGATTCCGAAGAATTCCTGATGGGTTCCGAAGAATTCCTGGTGGGTTCTGAAAAATCACTGATGAATTTTGAAGGTTTCCGTCGAATTCCTGGGAGATTTCGAAGAATTTCTAAGAAATACCGCCGAGTCCAAAAGAATTCCAGAGAATTCCTGGTGATTTTCGAATAATTCCAAAGAATCTCTGGTGAATTTCGAAGAGTTTCAATGAGTTCCAAAGAATTCAAGGTGACTTTCGAAGCATCCTAATGAATTTATAATTAAATTCCAAACAACTCGAATAAATTCGTGGTGAATTTAGAAGAGTTGCATATAAAAAAATCAGGGTGAATTCTGAATTCTAAAGTATTTCTGATGAATTCCGAAGAATTCCAAAATATTTCTGGTAAGTTCTGAAGAATTACAAAGTAGTTTTGCTGAATTCTGAAGAATTCTAAAGTATTTTTGGTAAATTCCAAAGAATGCAAGGTGAATTCCGAAGAATCCCAAAGATTTCATAATTGTATTCCAAAGAATTTCAAAGTAATTCATGGTAAATTCTGAAGACTTCATTGTGAATTCCACTGAATTCAAAGCTCTGTGAAAATACAATTTGGGATTCTTCGGAATTCATCTTGCATTCTTTGAAATTTTTCAGAATAACACCAGGAATTCTTTAGAATCCACCAGAAATTATTTAGAATTCTTCGGAATTTTTGGTGGATTTCGAAAAATTCCTGGTCGGTTCCGAAGAAATACAAAGAAACTGTTGTTAATTCCGAAGTATTCCAATTAATTTGTAACGAATTCTGAATGATTCGTCCCAAATAATCGCTGGTGAATTCTGAAGATTTTTGAAGAATTTCTGATGGATTCCGAAAAGTTCCAATGAATTCCAAAGAATTTAAGGTGACTTACGAAGGATCCCAAAGAATTCATAAACAAATGCCAAACAATTCTAATAAATTCGTAGTGAATTTCGAAGAGTTCACTATGAATTCCAAAGAATTCAAGGTGAATGCAGAAGAATTACAAAGTATTTCTGGTAAATTCCAGAGAATGCAAGGTGGACTCCAAAGAATCCCAAAAATTTCATAATTATATTCTAAACAATTTTAAAATAATTCATGGCAAATTCCGAAGATTTCATTGTGAATTCCAAAAAATTCAAGACTCTGTGAAGATCCAATTTGGCATTCCTTGGAATTAACCTTACATTCTTTGCAATTCCTTGGAATTCTTTGAAATTCTTTAGAATTACAACTTGCATTCTTTGCAGTTCTTCAGAATTACACCAGAATTACACCAGGTATTCTTTTTACAATTCTTCGGCATCTACCGGGAATTTTTCGGTATTCACCGGGAATTCTTTAGAATCCACCTGAAATTCTTTTGAATCCACCTGGAATTCTTTGAAATCAACCGAGAATTCTTTGAAATCAACCGAGAATTCTTTAGATCCTTCAGAATTTCTGGTGGATTCCAAATTCCTGGTGAATCCCAAAAAATTTCTGGTGTATTCCGAAGAATTTCTGATGGGTTACAAAGAAATACAAAGAAACCCTGATAAATTCCGAAGAATTCCAATTCATTCATGACGAATTCTGAAGCATTCCTGGTGGATTGCAAATAATCATTGGTGAATTCTGAAGGTTTGCGAAGAATTCCTGGTGGATTTCGAAGAACTCCAAAGAATCTCTACTGAATTCCGAAGAGTTCCAATCAATCCTAAAGAATTTCAAAGAATTCAAGATGACTTCATAAGAATCCCAAAGAATTTATAATTAAATCCCAAACAGTTCCAATGAATTTGTAGTGACTTCCGAAGAGTTTACTATGAATTCCAAAGAATTCAAGGTGAATTCTGAAGAATTCCAAAGTATTTCTAATGAATTCCAAAGAATGCAAAGTGGATTCCGAAAAATCCCAAAGATTTCATAATTCAATTCCAAAGAATTTTAAAGCAATTCATGATGAAATCCGAAGATTTCATTGTAAATTCCAAAGAATTCAAGGCTCTGTGAAGCTCCATTGCATGGACTAACGGCTTTTAGATACTGCGCGTAGGTTTAAAATTAATTGTATATAATTCATTTAGAATGTATTTCATCTAAAATACAAGTGAATATTTCAGATAAAATACACAATTCTCAAATGTATTTCAAATAAAATACAAAAATACTTAAATGTAGTTTGTAATTTATATGAAATACATTCGATAAATTGTATTTTCCCTGCAATGTATTTCAACTACCTTATAGCGAAATAATTGCATTTTGAGTAATGCATTTGAAGTATTTTGTGCCCAGCTCTGATTAGAGATGCAATTTGGTAATTTGAAAAGGAGAAATTAGTGAAGTTAGAGAAATTACTTTCAATGGTGTGAGGTGATAAAAGAATACCCAAACCAATATTTGATCTTGGATTTCAGGAAGGATAGTTTAATACTGAAAGGATCGATGTCCAAGCTACCACATGCGCTCAAATTACAGGATTAGTGTTTATGGGCGTCGACGCATTTTGGTGTTGCAATCAATTCTCCTTGATTATGAAAGAGGCAACCTTTTCCAGGATGGCTGTCGCTCCAAGTTTCTAATTTTTTATTCATCAATTAGCCCGGGCTTCGCAGCAGGTCTAAAGCGCATTTTCAACGGTTACTGGCGCACGAGCGTTACGGTTGATGCCTCTCACTCTTGTACGTCGAGAAATAATAATATTCAGTATCGCGCCTCCCGTGAAATTCAAGTTACGTATTACACCTCAATTTCACAACACCTCCAAAAAGAATGGTCACTCGATCACATTTTATATGTTGCTTCACCTGGCTTTCCAAAATCTGTGTACTTCCAAATTGTATCTAAACAACAGATTCTGAATATTCAAATTCAGAATAGATTGCTTTTTTTTAAGACCCACTGGGAACTTTATAGTTCTCTAAAGACGAAAAATCGCCTTCAACAAACTTTGAAACAAATTAAAATACCCTTATTTTCAATTTTCCGGGAAATTCCACTGAAATCTCGGTTTACCAGGGGTTTCGGGGGTTGCCTGAATGATCTTCTTGTAAACCGAGATCTCGCTAAACGTAAACAAGTCAGGGCCGTATGAACTATTTCTGTTTGATTTTTGTCACAAGTGAAAAATATTTTTTATATATAAGTTTAATTTAACCTTTACTGTTAAGTTTTATTTAGTTATTATTTATGAATTATTATACACAACACATAACCAAAACACTGAAAACGAACTGTCCCCTTGGACCTCTCACCCAAAAACCAAATTCCTGGAACTGGCATCCCGAGATCCGGTAAACCGAGATTTCAGTGTATAACTCTTCTAGTGATTTAAATTCTCAAGAATTCAAAATATTCAAGTAGATGGTAAATTGAAGACTGAGAAATTGCATTCGTTTAAAGATTGGATTTCATTAAAATGAATGATTATTTGGATGCAATCGAATTGTAATTTGAACAGATTGAGAATTGGATTCGATTAAAATCAGGAATGTAGATATTACTGAAAATTGAAGATTTTATATATTGAGAAAGTTAAAAATGAAACAGTATGTTTATTTACATGTAAAATATTGTATGTTAGAATTTTATTTAAATAGATTCATAGTATTCAAATTCAAAGAAGATTGCAGAACTTCAAATTGAACAAGATTCAGAAATTGTATTTGATTGAAGATTGGATTCCATTAAAGTGAATGATTTGGATTTAATCGAAAATTGTAATTTGAACCAGATTGGGGACTGCATTTGATTAAAATCGAGTAAGGGTATTATTGAAGATTGTACAATTCATTGAATTGTAAATTAACATGTGGGTGTAATTGAAAATTAGAAATGAAGAAAGTTGTATTTTCTCAAAAAATCACTTCATCATTTATGGTGATGATAAGATGTAGATAAAAAGATGTAGATGTAGATAAGAAGTAGAAGCATAGGTGCAGCGAATTAGTATTCTCAGCCTAGAAAGAACCTAGACCCAGTATCAGTAAAGAATTGCCCAATACATGCAGCAAGTAAGTTCGGAATTAGGTTAAAGAGTGATGAATCTAGCCTTCAATTCAGATTGTCATAAGACACTATTTTTCAAAGCACTAGTCCTTATTTATTCAATGAACCCTAAAAAATTATTTTTAATACTCTTTTGGGTTTTCAATCCAAGCTCAATGTTAAACCTAACTTGTAAGCCTGCAATAAGTCTCAAGCCTTGAAAAATGAGTGGATTTTTTTTTAATCAAATTGTCAAAGCTTTCGTTGCACTAGTTTCCATTTCCTACTTGGATTCTTTCCACTCAGAAAAATTATCATTCAAAGTTTTACCACGATTTGATTACCATGATTTTTTCCAATTAAAGTTCTATTGGTGTAAAATTGTTAAAATTTCAAATAATAGTACACTCAGAAAAATATTTGTTTGAATCAAATAAAAACATTTGTTTGGTATCATATTATTGAAAGAAACAAATTTTTTGTTTCAATTAACAAAACATTAATTTCATTTTAATAAATGGAAAATATCTACCTTATTAATTGAAACAAATAATTTGTTTGGTACAATTTGTTTCACTTAAATAAAGGATTTGCTTAAATTAAATCCATTTGAGTTTATACAAATATTTGTTTGATTTAAACAAAAATTGTAATCCGCATACAAT
The DNA here is from genome assembly GCA_037177015.1 of Euceroptres primus. Taxonomy (NCBI): domain Eukaryota; kingdom Metazoa; phylum Arthropoda; class Insecta; order Hymenoptera; family Figitidae; genus Euceroptres; species Euceroptres primus. Next base: position 5,628 of record JBAGKK010092552.1, read on the forward strand.
AGTTCCTTATAAAAATGCTAATAATGCAGAAGGACCTTTCTCACAATAAAGTCTATAACTATACTGAATATAAAGGCGTCTGAATCATGTCACAGTACTGTCGTTACGCATTCCGCGCATCCCGACAGGTAGTCTAAAAAAGTGGTGTCTTACACTTAACACTTCTTAACCACAAAATTGAAAATTTTTTTAAATTATTTATAAAATTGAATAAAGTTTAAAAAACAAAATTTTTACTTCATTTAAAACAAAAATCTTTAAAGCAAACAAGAACTTTATTTAATTTAAACAAAAGATTTATTCGATCTAAATAAAAATTTATTCAAATAAAATAACTGAAGACAAATAAAGAATTTGTTTGAATCAAACAAACATTTGTTTGACCTCATATCAACGTTATAATTTGTTTGATTCAAACAAAATTTGTTTGAATCAAACAAATATTTTTCTGAGTGTATGAATTATTGTTTACCCTCGAAACGTTTAAATCTGATTATGACACAAGTTACATAATCTTAAATTGAATGTCTCTTGTGCATATATAGAAAAGCATTCAGACTCCAGCGCAAATAAACTGAAAGTGGTTCAATTTCAAAAGTCAGCTCCACAGAAACCACTTTCCCCTAATGTCCAACATTTGCTCTCTTTTCGTTAAAAGTTTAGAGCAAAAAAGCAATCGTAACAATCAAGGTGCTTATTTATTTTAACGAGACTTTCTTATTCTTATTATCTCAAATTATAAGCATTGAAGTGAACAGCAGTTTTTGTGCTTGTCATTTTAATCAGGGGAAATATCTATCCTCGCAGAGTTCCCATTCATTAAAGTCGGCACAGCATCTGATGCTCCAGAAATGGAGCATTCTTTCTTCTCTTAAAAGATGATGTGGCGCGATTTCATTGCCACTTCCTCTCGTGAACGATTCAAGGAAATGCAACCGTTTAACGTGAAAGTCCCTTGCGATTACCTCTTCGGTATTCTTCATCCTTTTTTTTTCTGATTCAGAAAATCAACTCGATTGAAAAAAAGATAAAGAGTAATTGTTATTGAATGAAAAAAGAATCTTTTAATAAAGTGCAAATATTTTGAATGAATTGTTACAGTGAACTCTCGGTTGTAATTTTTATGGTGTCAGAAAGCAAACTTTCTTTACCGTTATCGAGAATTCTTGGGAGGATGAGACAGACATGACGTCTTTACGACGCAATTCATTGGAAACCTTGGAAGAACGAAATGCATATAAAATGGCAACGCCGCAGTTAATTATCCAAACAAACGTGCTACCTTTTGCCATATGTGACATCGTAAAGGGATAAATTTAATGGCTTCTCGCAAAATAACTTCGTATATCTTTCGCAACAAAAAGTGTTTTTCCACCCGGGGAATTCTGGGGATGTACTAACTTCGAGGTCTGTGTTTATTTACACTTATTTCAAGGAATTTTAGTCACTTCTGAGATTTATTTATTCCCCTGATGGGACACGTTTTACGAGACACGTACTGTCCGTCTGTGACGTAGTGTGCTCCAAAGTTCGGAAGATACATCAGAATATTAAAGAGTTCTTTTGAAAAAGAGAGGAGATTCAATATACAGGGTCACTATCCTTCAATCTGACCTCGAATTTTTCAAAGTATTCAAAAATAAAATAAAATCTTATATGAAGGAAGACCGCTAATAAAAATCAAAAAGATTCAGAAAAGGATTACATATAAGAAATTTGTATGGTGATTTGGTGATTTAAGGGCAGAGTCAATAACTTTGATCTCACAATTGATAAGATGGATTTCTCAAGTTTCAGATAATGAAATAATTTTTTATTGAAGATATAACTGGAGACTAGAGAAATTCGTAATTCAAGAGTAAAGTAAACTTCAAAAAATTATCTACTGTAATTTTCACAGAAATCTTGTGAAACTAATTTTAGAAATTTTTGTTGAGAAAGAAGATAAATTTTATAAAAGAGCATTCATTGTTGACTTTTCAGTATGTACTCACGTGCTTTGGTCGCATAATTACTTTCTAGAGACTCGATAAAGTACACGTGCTAGACCAGTGGTATTTTCATCTCGAAATTCTTATGAAGGCCGTATATAACTGATCGCGACGAAAAATAAATTAAAATAAGAAGCTAATAAAAATCAACTGAATAATAATACTACGTGAAAAAGTTATAGGCGCAATTAATTATTCTCCATCAATAAAATGTTTTTAAATATTAAATTTAATTAAAATTGCTTTCTAGGCGCAATTGAAATTTAGAAAGATTAATTGAAATTTAAACAAATTAATCCAAACTTAAAAATCTTTTTGCTTAAGGATAATTTTTGCTAATGTGAAGGAAGATGGAAAACTCACCTCTGAAAGTTGGAAAGTTGACCTGGAAAACTGAGAAATTTCAGGAAGGGATATCTCAGGAATGTGGGAGTATCTTCTGTCTAAAACAATTATTACAAAACTTATTATTTTTGTAAGGGAAGGTGATTTGTGTTCTTTTAACCCTATCTATTACATATCTTTGTGAAAATTGTGAATCTTATGCATATCTAGCTTTCAATTCGATTTCTACAAATTCCATTACCAAATAAAATCTTCCCATGTGATGAGAACGTTAAAAATATTGTCGAATATGGGATCAGAGGTTCAAGAAACTTCCTTTTTTAGCTAAAAAGCATCCGCGTTTGTACGCAACACTGAGCGTGACCCCCAGAACACGAGCTCTGTAATCGAGCATAAATCTGCTAATAAATTAATGATATCTAACGTCCCTCGTAAATACGGAAAATATCTGTTTTCACCTTTAATTTCACTCGTTTCGAGCAGGTGCTAAATAGAAGAAAATTCAAATTAATTTTATGATCTAATTAAAAAGAGCAAATTGGCAGAAAAAAATTAATAAATGAAAATAAAGGAAAAGGAATTAATGAAAAAATATTTAAACTGATTAATGGCAGAAAGATGTTGCGTATCGATTCAGTTTCAAAGATCTTATCGTTCCTTTTACAAAACCGGAAGCGTTCGCCGAAGCACGGAAATTATCGCTACATCGACTTGCGATCGACATCGAGTGAAAATCGCGAGGACCTAGAATCTGCGCATGTGCAGGAAATTTTTCTCGAGTGCGACTGCGCACACTGGCTAGAGACATGCGCGTGACTGGTTTCACAATTAAATGCGATTTGTGCGTCATAGAAAAACGCGACGTGGGTATTAATGAGTGAAGGCGTTTCGCGATATATATTCGACATTTCATATAGCCGGAATAACTTCGTTCTGTGATTCACCACAGTCGCCGAAAGAGAAGTAACTATAAATATGCGTTCCTGACTCATCCTCTTGCTATCAACCTGAATGGTTCAGTAATTTTCGAAATCCATTCTTTTCATGGGCCGACTTTGAAATTTCAGGATGGACCTATTATGAAACTGACAAGTCTCGCTCGGCTAATTCAAACAAGGCCGACGAGGAAATTTCTAATCGAACTTGTTGCATTAAGAATTGAAAGAATTGCCAAAATTAATGATATTGAAGTTTGCTACATTTTCAAAACGAAAAACAATTTCAGAAAATGCAAGATACTCAAAACAATAAATTTTACTCTAGTACTGAATGCGGAAAATACTTTATTTTACCCCCAAGATTTAAAAAAATAGGCAAAATTAACTTAATTTCAATGCTAAGCATCTCATTGCTGATAATAACTCTGCTTGATGCTCAAAGTTTCCACAAAAAGATGCAATCCTCTATTGAATGCGGAATCCACACTTATTTCATCCCTAAGATTTGAAAAATTCGGCAAAATTACCCTAATTTCAATACTAAAAATTGTATTGCTGATAATACACTGACAATGAGAAAAAAAATCGTACAAAAAAATGTTGTTTTGTTGGCTCAACAAAACTTTTGTTGTTTCAACAATTTTTTGTTGATTTAACAAATTTTTTGTGGACTCAACAAATTTTTTGTTAGTTCAACAAAATATTTTGTTGGTTTAAAGAAACGTTTTGCTTTGCAAAACAAAAACTTGGTTAAACCAACAAAAAAATGTTGTTGCACATGTACCAAGAAAACTATTTTGTTGTCCGAACAAAACAGTTTTCTCAGTGTAACTCTGTTCGATGTTTAAAACTACCAGAAACAGATGCAACTCCCTAATAAATGCGGAAAGATTTAGAAAACTTTTTAAATCTTAGGTGTGAAATAAGGGTAGTTTCCGTATCGATAGAGGGTTGCAACTTTTTGTGGTAGCTTTGGGTACCGAACAGAGTTATTATCAGCAATCAAATTTTTAGTATTGATTTTAGGGTAATTTTCCGTAATTTTTTTAATCTGTGGGATGAAATAAGGGTAGCTTCTGCATTCACTAAAGGTTTGAAAATTTTGTTGTAACTTTAGGAGTCCAATGGAGTTAATAATACCAGCAATAAAATTTTTAGTTTTGATTTTAGGGTAATTTTACGTAATTTTTTAAATCTTTGGGGTGAAATAAGGGTGGTTTCCGCATTTATTAGGGGCTTGCAAATTTTTCTGATAACTTTGGACGTCGAAAAGAATTATTATCTGCATTCAAATTTCGAGCCTTGAAATTAGGGTAATTTTACAGATTTTTTAAAATCTTTGGAGTGAAATAAGAGTAGTTTTTGCGCTTGATGTGGGGTTGTAACTTTTGGTGGCAGCTTTGGGCGTCGAACAGCGTTATTATCAGTAATAAAATTTTTAGTATTAATTTTAGGATAATTTTCCGTAATTTTTTAAATCTTTGGGGTGCCATAAGGGTAGTTTCCGCATTCATTAAAGGATTGACAATTTTTGTGGTAACTTTGGGCGTCGAACGGAGTTATTACCAGCAATCAAATTTTTAGTATTGATTTTAAGGTAATTTTCCGTAATATTTTTAATCTTAGGGGTGAAATGAGGGTAGTTTCCGCATTTACTTGAGATTGCAAATTTTTGTGTTAACTTTGGGCGTCGAATAAAGTTATTATCTGCATTCAAATTTTTAGTATTGAAATGAGAGTAATTTTACAAAATTTTTAAAATCTTTGAAGTAAAAATAAGGGTGGTTTCCGTATTCTATAAGAGAGTGAAACTTTTTTCGATAGCTTTTGGCGTTGAACAGAGTTATTATCAGTAATAAAATTTTTAGTATTGATTTTAAGGTAATTTTCCGTAATATTTTTAATCTTAGGGGTGAAATAAGGGTAGTTTCCCCATTTACTAGAGGATTTCAAATTTTTGTGTTAATTTTGGGAGTCGAACAGAGTTATTATCAGAAATCAAATTTTTAATATTGAAATTAGGATAATTTTGCGGAATTTTTTAAACCTTTGGGGGGAAATAAGGGTAGTTTCCGCATTTACTAGAGGATTACAAATTTTTGTGGTAACTTTGGAAGTTGAACTAAGTTATTATCAGCAATCAAATTTTTAATATTGAAATTAGTATAATTTTGCGGAATCTTTTAAGTATTTGGGGTTAATTTAGGGTATTTTCCACATTCAATACAGGAGTTAAATCTTTTATGGAAATTTTGGGCGTCGAACAGAGTTATTATCAGACATAAAATTTTTAATATTGAAATAAGGATAATTTTGTGGAATTTTTTAAGTATTGGGATTAAATTAGGGTATTTTCTACATTCAGTAGAGGAGTTAAATCTTTTATGGAAATTTTGAGCGTCGATCAGAGTTATTATCAGACATAAAATTTTTAAAATTGAAATTAGGATATTTTTGCGGAATTTTTTAAGTATCTGGAGTTAAATTAGGATAGTTTTCACATTCAGTAGAGATTTAAATCTTTTATAGAAATTTTGGGCGTCGAACAGAGTTATTAACAACAATAAAGATTTTAGTACATATTAAAATAAGGGCAACTTCACTGAATTTTTTAAATAGGTTGAAATTAGGAAAGTTTCCTCACTCGATAGGGGAGTGAAACTTTTTCTGGCAGCTTCTGATATCCAAATTTACTGTTATTAGCAATAAAATTATGAGTGTCGTGCACTTTTTAGAATTTTGGTTTTTCGTTTCAAAAACGTAGCAAACTTCAATATCGTCCAAGATTAGATTTTTAAATAGAACAATGATTTATCACATTCATAAATAATAACAAAATAAAATTATAAAATGATGGAATAAACTTTTTTATCTACGATGTTGAATACTTGGAAATTTGAAAGCCGCCGAATTCAAATCGCTTTCCGAAAGTGGATGCTCGCAACTTTCACGCGGAATATTTTACTGTCTTGCGAATTAAATTATCGCAGGACTATTTACCTGAATTTTGGAATTTATTCAATTTGAACGTAACTTTTTGATAGTGAAGAATATATAAACAAATAAAAGAGAGTTAAAATATCAATTATTATTAAATCATCAATAAATTATTAAAATTACCACGGGAATTACAGAAAAAGTGTACAGTTCGAAATTCGAAACATTTTAGATTTAGACCTCGATCTAATTTAGTTCCAAGCGGCCCAGTTTATCAAATTCAAAATTTAAAAACGATAATCTGTATGAAACAGCGACTGGAATTATGGTGTGTTTTGTCGCAAAGATCGAAGACGATTTTGTGACTTTCAGCTGACATCAAAGAGGTAGGTTAACTTACGATTCCGTTAAAGAAGCACCCATGTGAGCGTTAAAAGCTGTGGGAAGAAATAACGGCCTAACCGATACTTTTAACCAATCCCAAATATTTATACGCTCAAGAATATGCAATTTATTTTTTCAATAAAGCATCACTCACGTGTCATTGGAGCAGAACATTCCCAAGATAAACTATATCTGGCGAAACGGGTAACTCATCTGATAGACAAGTTGATCTTCACATTTTTCATTCATTTAATTTATTTTAATTTTCTTCTTATTTCTTTTTGGCCAATTTTTTAAATAAATCATTCTAAAAGGAAGAAGTCTTACTAAGTAAAGAGTGTCTGTGAATGTAAGAAGTTTGCTCGGTCTTCTTCTACTATAGTTCTCATTGAGCACGATTTCGTGACGGTGGTCGATAGTGTGTCAGTAGGTTGCCGATTCCGATTGCATGCGCCCAAATTTGGCGAGCAATCGAGGCCGGGTGCGTCTTGAGCCCCATACGGCACTGCCGATTTGCATCTTTTTTTTCGATTCTCCAAAATAAGCGAAATTCCAATCCAATCTTGATTATATTACGTGCCGAAGAAAATGACAGTTTCGTACCTGTTATGGCGCAACTATCAACCAAGTTTGGAACGAAAGAGAAAGAACCTCGGGTTTCGCATTATCGATATCGCCTATCGTTTTCTTCCGTATTGAGAAATTAAAAAAAAAAAATTTGCCTGCCTTACACAACTCATTATACTGAATCGCGAAAACTGATAGACAATCAGAAACTCAGAGATTCAGTTGCGTTAATGTGCAAACTCTCTTTCGAGGAGGCAATAAATTAAACCAATGAAAAATTCTGCTGAATTTTTGATAAAATAAAATATGTAATTATTAAGTCATTGCTCAATATAATAGTGATTTGAATAGATGGATTTTGTCAGTCGATCTCAAAGACATTCCACTTGTTTGTTGACTCGAGGGTTAAGGAGGTCGCGTTGAAAACAAGGAAGTGAAGATGAGAGCAAAGTGGTTAGACCGTGAAGCGAGTGGAAAAGAGAGAGACAAGATAGACGTAGAAAAAGCAGAGAATAGTAGGAAAATTTCTGATAATCAACGGTGATGAGTGGGTAATGACCGTCTTTTCCAGAAAATAAGGTCAAACGTATCGTCTGCTGTAATTAACCCTGATCGAGGTCTACGGGGTTCCTAGCGAACCCGCCTAACGAAAATCGAGGTTATTCAAATATAAATCCCTCATTTACATGACAATTAGTTTTTTACCATGAATAAACAGCATTTATCTTTCAGTAAAAAATATTACAATATGTGGATAAAAGATATTGCTAAAATGTAGTCTTATCTTGAAGATATATTGAATCTGGAGGCGATTGGGATTAATTATTCAAAGCCATGACACATGTGGATTTAATGATCTTCATGCAGAGCGAACATATCTGCTATCGGGAAAGATACTGTTTTTGCTTTCAGAGAGATTCCATTTCGAGAGGGGAGAATGCATTCCAATTTCCATGACTCATGAAACAAAATTGCTTTTCTTATTTCGAACCTAGAAGTCTACTCTCAGGTATTGATGAATCATTCGGTCAGGTCTTTTATATTATATATTTTCATGATCAAGCCAACTAGAAAATCTATTATTGACAATTTATTGCGTCAAGAAATTCAAATTATAATTAACTGAAAATAATTTAAATTTTCAATCACGAGTTACGAAATCAGAGGATTAGTTAATTAAACTCTAAAATAATTAATGAAGCAGTTTCCTCGTTAGGATTATTATTTCCCCACTTCTATTAGTAATAAATAAACCTGCTTTATCAAACGATAATAATCTGTTGTTTGTCTTGTTATAAAGTTATAAGCTCTCGTCGTTTATTACTAAATGGTTGCAAATAAAATAAAATGGCAAGCAAAGCGTAATGAACAGATAAGCCAGCGTTGATTTTAACCAAACTTCACCAACTCTGCTACGTGTTCATTTGCATATTTTAATAATTTATTTATCACTACTTTATTCATATGCTAATGCCTAAACTCGAGATTATTTCCTCACCCAGCCTTGATTATCTGATTGCAGACAGATAAATTCTCTTTCGCGTTCCAATTCCACTAATTATTACAAACGTAAATTATGAATTTTCATACACATATTACTAAATACTATTTAAAAATGTATCTCAGGTTCCTGTGACAGTTACGTTAATTACTATTTATGTAATTGTTAAAGTTAAAAATTCCAATTTTCTCGGGAAGAAATCAAATGGAAAGACGAAAAATATTTAGCGTCACTGTCACTGACCCAGCGGGGTTAAACGGATTCAGAGAATCAGCTCACAGTTGCTGTTTGCAATTCAATAAGTTTCGACCTCAGTACGATTGCTCCAAGTACCTTCTCGATTTATCAAGGATTTATTATAAAAGAAGATAATATTTTTTTTAAAAAACCTTCGAAAGATGAGAAAACGTTGGTGTACTTATCAATTTCCTTACGAAAGAAATATAGTCAGGGAAACACTTGTGCAAATGATACAAACGCAAGGGTGCGTTTGTGTTGGCGGATAAAAAATGTAAAAGTGTGAGTGTACTTTATACGAAGTGTTTTATCAGAATCTTAGCCAAATATACTTGTTTTTTCACAGAGTCTTGCGATACCCAGGGGCCCCTTCTCGTCGTTTTACTGCTTCCGATTATGTTATTTGACCCCCACCTCCTTGCCCCTTTCCCCCCTCATGCTTCATTATATCCCGCAGTTTTTATTTGTTTTCTGATATCGAGCAAATGCAAAGATATCGTTTTCCTTTGTCAAGACTCTGTTACAATTTCCAGAATATTCTCAATCTAACAATTCTACCATTTCAAATATATATTTTCATAGGAGAATTTGTTTTTCGTTTTATTGTAATTATTTTTCATTAGAGATTAGATTCTTTGCAGAAATTAAGAATGAAGAAGATGATTATTTTTCAACAGAGCAATTAAATCTTTGGAGCAATTAAGAATCGGGAAGATGATTTCAAGGTTTTATTAGATGAAAAGAACGGGCGGTGAAGAAAAATTTGGAAAAAGTTTTTTGCCACGATAATGGAAAGATTGTGATATGAAGTTTATGACATTTTAACGATGAGGTAGTGCTTCTAAATTAAGCAAGACGTCGCTAAGCAGACGAATGCCTTTGCACTCGGAAACAACGTTTTGTTCATCAAACATTTGGTTGATTTTGAAAAAAAGTATAAACTTTTTACTTAACCATAAAGTTAAGTGACAAAACTCTTTTGATTCAATCAATTACAGTTTTTGATTAATTTCTTTTGTTAATGTTGTAAAATATTTTGTTGTCCTTTTGATAAGAAAATTTTTTGATTGGTACAAAAAAAATTTTGTTCATTTAAGCATTTAGAACTTTATGAACATTGCTTATTTCAATGATAGTAATGAAAGAAGTACAACGAGCTTGAGATACGGGTAATTTTAAGAAGTGGCTGTTTTTTAAATTGCTCACCGCGATAAGAAATAACGACTGTTTACAACTCGACAATCAGGCAGATGTGGACACCTATCAATAGGAACTTAATTAACCTGTAAAAAATTTTGGAAATTGTAAAGATTAAATAATGTGACGTTTTTCCGAAAAGGTCGGATATACGTTTTTCCGAGCAAAATGGGTAATTTCTCCGAGAATATTGGAAAATTTTCCGAGCATATTGGTTAATTTCTGAAAAGTTAGGAAATATTTCGTAAAACTTAGGAGATTGTATAAATAAATCTCCAACTACAATTCGGAATTATTTCCGAATGCATTAGGAAAAATTTCAAAATTTTCGGGTAAAAAGCTGACAAACTTTTTCGGAAAAATTTCTGAAAAATTGTTTACAATGTAATTAAAAATACAATGTGTTTTCCTATTATTCCCAAAACAAAGTTTTCTTAATAAAAAAGTTTTAGAAAAAATCTTTGCAAGAACAAAACAAAGATTAAAGATACAAAAGAGTAGTGTTAATGTTCCGTGAATTTTATACAGAAAAATTTGGTTGATTGTTTAACATTTTAGCCTATTGATTTGAATTACGTAAAACGACTTTTGTTAGAGAAATAACGCAATCCGTAAAATTCCTTCAATCCGTCATTTTTAGGGTTTCGCAGTATGAATATTTATGATTAATACAACATTAGAGGAAACATATTGATAATCCGAACAAGGTAGTATTTTTTGAAAATAATAATGTCATAGCAACCATTGCTAAGGGTTGTTATTGAGCGACATAGTGGTATGAAGAGGGTATATGCAAAAAAGGGAGGGATGGTAAATACACCACTAGAGGAAAAATATTGACAACCCAAAGAACGTTGTATGTGTTGAAAATAGAATTGAAAGAAGTGAGGCTACGAAAAATCCTTCTTTATAGGCGCGCACAGTGGTCCAGAAATGGATTTTCGCGGTCAAATTCGTTCAGGTAACATTTTTTACTCGATTTCAAGATTTTTTTAAAAATACTCAACATTAAATTCCTGGCAAACGTAAGAGAAGCGATTTTTGATTGTTTTTAAAGCAAATTACTGTGTTAAGAGACTACAACACCGTGAAATTATTTTTCAGAATTTTTGAAATGCAATTTTGTATGAAAAATTTTTTAATAAAATCAAAATTGTTGGCATAGTTAACGAACAAAATGTTGTACTTTTTTTGCCACTGCGGCAGAGGTTTCTCGAAAACCACTAATCCGATTTGATTAAAATTTTTAAAAATATGTTTAGATAGATTATCTCTCGGCTTACACGAGAATTTTTTCATAACTTCCGAAGAAAAAATTATTGAAAATTGAAATAATATAAAAAAACCAAAAAAGGTCGCCATTTTGTCAAAAAAAAAAGAAAAAAACCGTGTATGACGACCATTCTATTCGTGTTTATTAATCTTGTTCGACTTTTTGTTTCAGATGATTGCAGCGACTTGTAACTCTGCCGCAGTCCAAAAAGCACAAAATTTTGTTTGTTAACTACGTCAACAATTTTGATTTTACTAAAAAATTTTTCATACAAAACTTGTAGAAATTACTTTTCCTAACAAAACAAGAAAAAGAAAACCTAAATCCGTTGATAACTTTTCAAAATATTAAATTTCAAAAGTTCTGAAAAAAAAATTTACAGTGGTGTAGTCCCTTAATAAATATGGCGGAAAAAATAGAAAATTTCAAATTATTATTTTTTATTGAAGAGCAAACAATGAAAATCTACTCTAAATCGTCGAAAACGCACGCATAAGTATTTACCGAATGTAAATAATTTGTTTAATTAACGAAACGTTTGCTGTAAAAAAATCTAAAGCCAACTACATACATCAACATTTTCTACGAAATTTATAAACAAATATGTGGTTTTTCTTTTTTTATCTGCGCTATATTTTTTTCTCATTAAAAACAAAAGGAATCAATAGAGAGCACTATATAACCAAAAAACTTTAAAAACAATGGACATTTATAATTGTTATAAACAAAATACGTAAACATATCGTCAAAATTTACATTTTTCGGTCAAAAAAATTTTGTTTCAATCACACGATACTGTTAAGGACAAAGGGATACCACAGTGGTGTAAATTCTACCTTCTAACTGTTAACTGTAATTGTTATTAACAAATGACAGAAATAAATTGTTCAAATATGCATTTTTCATTCAAAAATTCTTTTCTTGATCATACAATACTGTTAAAGACTCAGAGATACTAAATTGTTAAAATTTGTTACCTTTTAATTGTTAAATGTAACTGTTATGGCCAAAAGACATTAATAGAAACCCTACATTTGCAGTTTTTGTGACAAAAAACTGATTTTTTGATAAACACTCACTGTGAATCGCTGAAGGGTATTCTCAATAAGGATGTTAGCTCACAATACAAATTTGTTGCATATTTTTAATTTTAATTCTCAAAAATAATAATACCAATGTTATATACTCGTTAAATCGTTCTTCTCTCTCCCTAGTGACTCAATATACTATTTTTTAAAGAAATAGTATATTAAAAGAAGACATAAAAGAAATAAAAACTTTTATTATTTATAACAATTAAAATTAAAAATATACAACAAATTTGTATTGGTGGCTAACACCCTTATTGAGAACACCCTTCAGCGATTCGCAGTGAGTCTTTTTCAAAAAATTAGTTTTTGTCACAAAAACTGGAAATATAGGATCTTTATTAATGTATTTTGGCCATAACAATTGCAATTAACAATTAAAAGGTAACATTTATAACAATTTAGTATCCCTGAGCCTTAAACAGGATTGTATGATTAAGAAAAAAATTTTTTTTCAAATGAAAAATGCATATTTGGACAATTTGTTTATGTAATTTGTTAATAACAATTACAGTTAACAATAAGAAGGTAGAATTTATACCACTGTGGTATCCCTTTGTCCTGAATAGTATCGTCTGATTGAAACAAAAATTTTTTTGACCGGAAAATGTAAATTTTGACAATATGTTTACGCATTTTGTTTATAACGACTATAAATGTCCATTGTTTTCAAAGTTTTTTGATTATATAGTAATCTGTTGATTGCTTTTGTTTTTAATAAGAAAAAAATTTAGCGCTGATAAAAAAGGAAAAACCACATATTTGTTTATAAAATTTGTTTACAGCAAACGTTTTGTTAATTAAGCAAATTATTTACATTCGGTGAATACTTATGCATGCGTTTTCGAAGATTTAGAGTTTATTTTCATAGTTTGCACTTCAATAAATAACCATTTTCATAATTTCAATAATTTCAATAAAAATAAAAAATAATAATTTGAAATTTCCTATTTTTTCGGCCATATTTATTAACACAGCAATTTGTTTTTAACAAAAAATCACAAATCGCTTCTCTTACGTTTATCGGGAATTTAATGTTGAGTATTTAAAAAAGAAAAACTTGAAATCGGGTAAAAAATGTGACCTCTGGACGAATTTGACCGTGAAAATCCATTTCTGGACCTCTGTGGCGCGTGTCGCCTACTTTGACTCATTTTTATGTAATAATTTGTTCTATTTAAAAAAACAAACTTTTCTTTGTTTCATCCAATGGTAACAAGCTTTTCTTTGTTTCATTCAATGGTACTCATTAAAAATATGCAGTTTATTAAAATCCCATGAAATAAAAATCGAGTTTCTTTTCTGTGCTTTTGTGCTAAGTGGAGATAATTAACGTTAACGGACGCGCAAATGAAAATGATAATGGCTCTTTTTGACCTAGACGTGAGTCCCTCGCGGCATATTTAGTTGTTTTTCTGTTAAAGACTCAAGATGGGGGGGGGGGTAAATACAAGATGGAAGCGATTCCATGATGACAGACTTCTGGTATAAGTGAGAAGGTATATGTCCCTCGCGAAACAGCATTTACCGCATTGAATATCAATTTTTTTCCTCAAAAACTATGCGGTCGAACACATCTATTTTAGCATCGTGGATAAGTATACGGTTCCGCGCAACGCTGATGACAGGGGCATTTGAAAGGAGACTGGAGACCAGCAGTGTCTCTTTTTCGTTAGGGTTATTTGCACGCGATTCTTGTTTTGCCTCACTCCTTCTCATACTAAAACTAAAGTTGCACGTAGCCACAAATACATACAGATTGAATCAGTATAAGCTGGTTTTTTCGAAGTATTTGTGCATGTAAGTGTATGTCCTTCGGTTCGTGTCACCGTGTATTTGCCAAGCCGTGCGTAATGTCGGGGGAAAACACTTTACCTCCGTGATGTCTGGTTACAAAAGAACATTTTCTATCGTCACTCGCGAACAAGCTGCTAACAAAGTCGTCTAATTAGTAACTAGCCTTCCCCTCGTTTCCTCTTTGTTAGTAGTTAGCTGCAGAGAAAAAGATAAAGTATGAACAACTCTGCGAATTTTATTCCCAGGCTATTACAATCTTTATGAATTATATTTCATAAAAAGACAGTACAATTATACTAAAAAATCCACAATTAGATTGTATTGACATCTAGATGATTTTGGAGACAAACGTTTACTGATTCAATTCAACTTACTGTTAAATTCAATTTAACTCATTGTTAAATTTTACGGTTTTTCAATGAAAAAATTATTAGTTTGCCTGAATAATAAGCATATGTTTGCTGATTAAAACATTCTCGATTAGTGCTTTTCATTGTGAATTTCTTGTAGTCTGGTCTGATTAGATCATTGTGAACTTTTTGTAGTCTGGTCTGATTAGATCATTGTGAATTTTTTGTAGTCTGGTCTGATTAGATAAGTAGATTTAAGTCCTCTTTCATCCAATTATGGATTTTACACATGATTGGAAATGTATAATTTTCTATAAATTTAGGTATGACTTTTTAAAAGCAAATGAACTGAGTCAGACACATGAAGGTAAAGGCATCGAGGACAAAAGTGAATTTCCGTTTCCAAGGTTTCTCTATAAGGAAAATAACTGCGGAACCGGAAGTAATTACGATCGGATTTCTCGTGAACGGCGAAATGTCATCGATCAATTTTCAAGTCTGTAACTGCATTATTCGCAAAGTAATATTCGTTACTCAATAGATCCAAATTTCAGAATTTGGATCTATTGATCCAAATTGTTGAATCTATTGATCCAAATTGTTGGATCAGTAGATCCAATAGATCCAACAATTTCAGAAAAGATTCTTACTTTTGAAATAAAAAATTGTACAATTTTAATCCTTGAATTAATAAAAAGAACTGAATAATTGCGTCTCGACGAGGTTGCTTTCCACCTTTCATTCCCGCTTGCGACAAACCGCGAAATAACTTTATTTACGAAGCGATTAAATTTCTGTCGAAAGATATTGTGAAAGCAGATAAACTGCCAACGTCAGAAGAGTTTCAAGTCATTCATTAAGAACGTGCGAAGTACTCGTAAACAAGATTTGGATATGTTCAAAAATGATTTTATTTTGCAGGATCCTCTGCTTTTTGAGTTTTAGGGAAAGTAAATTTAGATTCTCGATAAATAAGGACCAAAATTCTGGTTACGAATTGAAACTCTGGATATGGTTTGGCTAATGGGAGCTTCTGGATATAAGTTGGCTATTGGGATTCCCTCAGAAAAAGGTTTTTTTAAATCAAACAAAAAAATTTGTTTGATATATTATTGAAAGAAACAAATTTTTCGTTTCAATTAACAAAACATTTATTTCATTTTAATATATGAAAAATATATATCTTATTAATCGAAACAAATAATTTTGTTGGTACAATTTGTTCGATTTAAATAAAGGATTTGCTTAAATTAAATCCGTTTGAGTTTATACAAATATTTGTTTGATTTAAACAAAAATTATAATCCGCGTCTGAAATATGTTGCAGTACCGTCAATACACACCCCGTGGCATCCCGACAGGTAATTTAAAAAAAAAGTGGTGTCACTCTTAACACTTCTTAACCACAAAATTGAAAATTTTTAAAAAGTATTTATTTATTTATAAAATTGAATCCAGAATGTAAAACAAAATCTTTACTTTATTTAAAACAAAATATGTTTAAAGCAAACAAGAACTTTATTTAATTTAAACAAAACATTTATTCAATCTAAATAAAAATTTATTCAAATCAAATAAATAAGTACACATAAAGAATTTGTTTGAATAGAAAAAAACTTGTTTGACCCCATATCAAGGTTATAATTTGTTTGGTTCAAAGAAATGTTGTTTAAATCAAACAAATATTTTTCTGAGTGTTATGATTATTAAAATTGAAATTCCGGAAAGGATTCAAGAACAGAAATGAAATCCTAGGTATGAATTTGAAGATCTGGATATGGATTGAAATTCTGAATATGGATTGAAATTCTGGATATGGATTGAAATTCTGGATATGGATTGAAATTCTGGATATGGATTGAAATTCTGGATATGGATTGAAATTCTGGATATGGATTGAAATTCTATATATGGATCGAAATTCGGGATATGGATTGAAATTCTGGATATGAATTGAAATGCTGGATATGGATTGAAATTCTGGATATGGATTGAAATTCCTGATATGGATTGAAATTCTGGATATGAATTGAAATGCTGGATATGGATCGAAATTCTGGATATGGATCGAAATTCTGGATATGGATCGAAATTCTGGACATGGATTGAAATTCTGAATATGGATTGAAATTCTGGATACGAATGGGCTAAAGGGATTGCAATTCCTAATGTAGAATTCAGTTCTGCATATGGATTGAAACTCTGGAAACAAAATGTAATCTTGGATCGGATTACAATTCTGAATATGCATTGAAGATGTGGATTGAAGTTCCGGATAATGATTAAGTAGTGTTATTAGGTTTGCAATTCCGATTATGGATTCAAATTCCGAATACAGATTGAAACCCCCGGAATAGATTGAAATTCTCCACCCGGATTCAAGTTCTGATTAAAATTTCGGAGCAAGATTAAAATCCCGGATACAAGTTTAAATTTTGCTAGATTATCAACTTGATAATTGAATCTAGTTTCAGAACAAAATGAAAGGAACATGATCCGTTGTTTATGAGCAAAGATTGGCAGCCTCGGAATAAAGGCGAGCAAGGCCACAAACAATGAAGCGTGCGATGTTTAGAGAGATACTATTACATCCCAGATTCGCCCCCTCCCTCGGGCGCTCCTTTTCTCTTTCTCCGTTCTTATTATTGTCATCGACTACGCAACATGCTGACGATTGTGCAACATCTTTTATTAGATTTAGACGAACTCGCTCGCTGAATCGCGCAAGACTTTGGGCTAGCGGCGCGTATAATTAGCCGCGAAGCGACGATTGTGTCTAGGTCGCGCCTAATTCTCACCGGAAAACCAGTCCCCAACCCCGCAGATTTCTTCAGTCGTTGGCCGATAAGGAAAAAGTGATCCATCAATCAGAAATGTGTCCGATGACCTTCCAAGAAATCACAATTCCGGTCCTTGGACTTCAATTCTCATCAGATCCGTTATTTCCAAATTTCCCCTTCCTGATAAATTTAATTTCTCGTCAATCTCGTGAATTCTTTATCAGTTTAAAGTTTAAACAATTGCCAACCGATTTAACTCTTCTCATGAAAGTTATATTGATGTCAGGTTCGCAATATGAATTTCTCGTCGCTTCGATTGGCGGTATGTGGAAATTGATCATGCATGTGAATTGCGCATGTGTCGATTTTCTCATTCTCGTCTGGTTGCCTGGGGGCAATGTTCCTTGGTGAGAAACCCTCTTTTACCCTCTTCATTCTCCACTGTCCCTTCGGCATTTTTTTTCGTCACACGTCTGACGACCTGCCTCAATGAAATTTTGCCCGAGATTTTCCTGAGCACACGTGGCTCTTTCGCTCCTGAGAAATTCTCACTCTCGGGGGAGTTTGGTCATGCAATTCCAATTCCTGTTGATCGGAGAACGAGTTCAGGAACACGTGTTGCCAAGTGGTTGCTTTCGTTGGAGCCAGCCAGTGAGTGGCTGATTTGTGCCTCGATCCGGTCTGCTTATATATCCGCGAGGCCAAGTCACGTGGTATCTTCCTCTTACACTCGGAATTCCCTCTCCTCCCCAACCCCACCCCCCCAATTCCACTGGCTAACAACGCCCGCGCGCTCAACCTCGACACCAAAGGACCGCGAGGCTGTTGTGTGCCAGCGCATGCGCTTTACGATATTGTCAACTGTAGTGGCACATCGAGTTTAAAAAACACCGGAAATCAAGAAAAACATTGGCAGTGTGACACTTTTCAGAATACTCTATCGGGAATTGGATATTTTAGGATTTAAGATGATTAGTTTGCGGATTTTTGAGAAAGGAAAACAACACTTTTATCTGAAAGGGAAAACATACTTTTAAAAAAGCTAAGGTAGCCAAAAATTAAATTCATCTAAAGTCGAGGGGCTAACCACTCTTGAAATCTAAATAAATTTATTATATTAAATATTTAATATAATAATCAATTATTAAAATAAATTAATAATAAATTTCTTAAAATAATTAAAATAAATCTTACTTCATAAGAAATTGTTTGTGCAATTGCTCGAATTCTTCCAAGTATTGAACATATTGAATTTGAGGATCACCGACCCTCTTATTATTAATATAGGATATACTCCTATTCTGAGAAATGAAAGAAATAATAAAATATTTAAATCAATATAATTTAAATTGAGTCACAAAATATTGGTATTCTAACTAAAAAAGGCTAATAATAATAATAATAACAATAATAATTATTATTATTATTATATATATAATATATTAGGGTGGGTCGAAAAAACAAAATTTTGGAAATCGGAAATGGAATTATGTGGAAAAATAGCGTATTAGGACCTTGAAAAAGTGCTAATTTGGATTTGATCGACAAACGCCTTGATTTTGCGCGTTGATAAAATGTTTGAAAAAATTCTTATTATCGTAATTTTGATATTTTCGTGGATGCCATTGTTTTTATATTTCTGGATGCTTTAAACGATTTTCGAATTTTTTACAGATTTTTATTTGCAGCCCCATCAGGGATTATTAATGTTTAGTAGATCCCTGTTTTCAAAAAATAATTTTAAAACCAACAGAAATGTAAAGAGAATTTGTTCAGGTATCTAGAACGTTTCTACTAGTAAAAATACGCTAGAAAAAATGCTGTTAGTCTAGGAAATCATAAGTGTAAATACATTGAATTTTTTTTAAATTAAGTTTTTAGTTCTTTTAAATAGAAAAAACTTGATAAGTTCATGGAATCAAAAACAAAGAGGCAACATATTTTCCAAGAAGTCATTTTTGTGTTTTGTAAAGAGTATTTTGATCACTATAACACGCTCAGATGTTAAAAATAATATTTAAAGTCAGTTGAAAAAAATAATTTAAAAAATCAAAAACTCAGTTTTAAAAAAATTCACTATATTTACACTTATGATTTCCTAGACTAATCAAATTTTTTTCTAGCGTATTTTTACCAGTAGAAATGTTCTAGATACCTGAAAAAATTCTCTACACACTTCTGTAGGGTTTAAAATTATTTTAGTCCCATTTCTGATGGGACTGCAAATAAATATCTGCAAAAAATTTGGGCAGTCGTTTAAGCCTTCCAGAAATGTAAAAAAAAAAATTGACAACCACGAAAATATCAAAAGTATGAAAATAAAAATTTTTTCAAACATATTTTGTTATAACGCGCAAAACCAAGGCGTTTATCGATCGAATCTAAATTAATTATACTTTTTCAAGATCCTAATATGCATTTCCGATTTCCAAAATTTTGTTTTTTCGACCCACCCTAACACACACACACACACACACACAAGTAATTAAATTTATATTATTTAATAAAATTTTATTTATATTATTATTTATTATATTATTATTAATTAATTAATTAATTAAAAATTATATTTAAATTATTTTTTAAAGAAACTTTAAATAAAATAATTATTATTGGTAAAGATGCAAATAATGGTGTGCATTGCCTTAATGAAATCTTTGAAATCTTTTGAAATCTCTGAAATCATTAAAATCTCTTAAATCTTTTGAAATCTTGAAATCTGGTGTACGTTAAAAAATCGATTGATTTAAGATCTAGTGTACACTAAAAAGTCGATCGATTTAAAATCTGGTTTACACTAAAAAATCGATCGATTTGAAATCTAGGGTACATTCCTTCATGAAATCTCATGAAATCTCTGAAATCATTAAAATCTTTTCAAATCTCTTGAAATCTTTTAAAAAATTTTGAAATCTTGAAATATGTTGTACACTTAAAAATCGAGTGGTCAACCCCTCGGCCTTAATTGAAGTCATTGAGTTGATTCAATAAGATAATTAATTCTATAATACAAAAAAAAGTGGAAATTTTAGTGTGTTCATTTCTTTAAAATTGGAATAAGTTTTTCTGCATGCATTTCTACATAAATTTTATAAAAATGGCATTTTTGGAAAATTCAATTTTTCAATTTTTGCAGCTGAAAAAAAATTTTTTAATTAATTTCTGCCTGAAAAACCTTCTTTAGAATGTATTTATGCTTCTGAAATTTTTGGAGAATTTTTTAATTAAAATTGTGAAAGATAATTTAAAATAAGAATAATATTTAATGAACTTTCCTTAAAGCAATTATTTCGGTCTTACGGTCCAATATAAACAAACAAAAACGATTGTAGTTGTTTAAAAAT
>JBAGKK010092654.1:0-26351 GCA_037177015.1 Euceroptres primus
TAATTGAAAATCGATTAAGAATTGGGACCTACAGGTTATTTTGAACATCGTTTTTTCATTTCGCCCCACTGTGCGCCGCGTCGCCGTCGGTTCACAAATGAGGGGTGTCAGTACCAGGAATGAAAGAGGCCAAGGTGGGCAGCAATTGCAGTGATAGGATCGGTACTGCCATTAGAGTATATCCTGGACTCGACCAAGACGCAGCTTCTACAGCAAATGGATTTTCTTTGAATTGCGGTATAAATGTTGTGCAACTAGTGCTGGACAGTGTTTTCATAACTTTACTCGATTGAACTGCCACATCAACGATCTTGATCTCACCCTAGCACACTATTCGTTCTTAATCAGAAATCGAAGGATGCCGGAATGATAAGGAAGTGAAACTGATGGAGAATATGCACTGAGACTCCAAAGAATAACAAAAATCTGGCTAGCATTGGAAAGATTAAAGAGGTTTTACACGTAAACAAGAAACACTTTCAGTTAGTGAATATGATTATTTCCAGTACTGGAAATACCTATTAACGGAGGTTTAGACGTAAACAAAAGAAACTTACAATTAGTGAAAATGAAAGTTCCATAGTTTCAGTTTTCCATAATCTCATTTTACCACAAAATGACCAAAAGTTACGGAAAAAACTAGATTGGAAAACTTTTATAAAAGCAAAGACCGGAAGGAAATGTGGTTTGGCAAAAATTGTGATGCTGCAATTGTCCATCCGCGCGCCGTTTATTTCTCATAACATCAAAAGTATTTGAGGTAGCCCAGTGAGATATTAGTCATCTTTGCGAAATTCTAAGGATGTATTTTGAACTTCAATGTCCATCTGATGAATGTATTAAGACAACTGGACACCAGGGTGGTCCAAAAATGCATTTCGAAAATTTTTTTGAGTCTAGAGGGTAAGGATCCCCCTATTTTCTTAGGCTACTTAAAAAAAATGAATTTTTTTACCAGTTTAAGTTGTGCCCTGGGCCTTTGAAATTAACATGGGATTTTAAATGGGAAAAGCACCCTTTTCAGAAAAATAACAAAAAATGCTAATTATAAACTTTTTATAAATTAACTTCCAATCACTTGTTAAGAACTGTTGAAAAAATAATTTCCACCCAATAACTATTCACTTTTTACCCCCCGCCCCCATCACCCATATTGTGCCCTGAAATTGCTCCAGAAAATGCAAGTTTTATGGAAAAATGGTGCCAAAGACGCGATTGTTGAACTTGTTTTGAAATAGACTATTTGCATTCGATAATTGACAATTTTTAAAGTATTTGTTAACTAATTTTAACTTGTTTAAACAATTATTACTTAAAAACTTGTTTTTTATCTTCACATGAAGCGTGTTCTACAACAGTGCATTATGCGCTAATCAGACGATTTTACAGCAAGCTCAAAAAACTGATATCCTGCAATAATTCCTATTTTTAACTTAATTTCAATACTATTTAGTCACTTTTGACTCTACTATCTATTTAGAATGTCATTTGGACGGTTTAATATGCATTTTAGATCGAAATTCAACAAATATATAAGTTTTCAGTCACACAAAGCTGTATGTCAAATTACATACAGCAGTGTTTTATTAGAAATACATATATAGAGCTTTGTTTTACTACCGCTTCATGCATAGTATGTGCATAACCCAATATTTAAAATTAGGCTAGTTTTATCAAGTTATTGTTTTTTTTCAACTCGACGAAAGAAGGGATTTTTTATATCAGTGTAGTTTTATGAAAATTTGAAGGTTACGCAGTTAAAATTACATCGCGTGAACATAGAAACTGAGTAGCACATTATATTAGAAAACAATTTATTAGGCTACTTTCTGGAATATGAAAACTGTTCATATGATTGTAAAGTATCAGGAAATTTAAATACGAAGATACTATTATAAACGTTAATTATACTGCATTAACAATAAGAGGTTATTTAGTTTTTCAAAAACTTAATTTTATTTTTTAAAACTTATTCACATTTGAAAAATAGATGCAAAATATTAAATGCGAAAATGTTGCTCTTTTTTCACCTATAATTTTGTATTAAAAGAAAAGTCTGAAAAAATTCTAAATAATTTTTATTTTGAAAGTTTTTGAAGCCAAGGAAAAAGAATTTCTTGCATTGTAGTTCATTAAATTTTTCGTCAACCGTTTTACATACTCACTTAATTTTTTTAAAAGTTTAAATAGTTTTAAAACATTTTCTGCATAAACGTGCAACATATTAAATTTATAAAAAATTGAACAGGCAGAATACGAAATAAAAGTAAATTATCAACGATCTATGTGAAAAATGAAGTTATTTCTTGATGGTAAACATTCGTAGAATTCTCTGTAGCATGGTTCTAAAAATTGACACATGCCTAGATGGTCTTTTTTTTCATTTGTGATTGATAATGGTCCATCGTATAAAAGTGGTATATCTGCAGGAAGACCTTGCAAAGCACATTCATCAGCTAAAGACTTTTCACTATTAGGTTGTTTTTTCTCGTCGAAGAGAGTATGACACGTCCATGAAACGGTAACATCTCTTACTTCAGTAGTTTTGACTGCCAAAATTTGCACGGACTTTTGAAGGTCAAAAAAATCGTTGAAGTCTTCCTGCTGCATTTCAGCAACGGTGAAAGGACTTTTGATACCCGTCTCAGCAAAGACGTATTTCCAGTCTGTAGCTATCATGACATTTGACGTTCTTTTCTTCCTCTCTATCAAGTAAAATCGCGATCACAAGGAAGAAAGCTGTCACCTGTCGTGAGAAACTTCTGATGAATCTCAGTGAAGTATCCTCATAGGGCTAGACAACGATAGAGTGTCTAATCGCCAGTTATTATTTTGGCCGACGCAGCAGTCAGACCAAACGATCAATTTCCGTTCTTCACCTACATCGAGCACTTCAAATTCATCTTAAACAAACTTTAAGATGCAAGATCCAATATCGGCATATCCTCTCTTTGCTATTCGCTCATGCCAGAAATTCATTCTTGCTTGATTTGCTCCAATATCGTAAATGCAGAGGTTGTAACATGATAGTTGCAATTGATAGAAGACACTAGAATGTTTCAAATTTGGACAGAAAAGAACTTGCTGTAAATCGACGGATATCGTGATCAGCTGCTTATTTTTTTTTAGAATTTTCCTTGTCCTGCTCTAGGAGCTTATAACCGCATTCAGCTTTATCGTGATGTTCCATACTTTCTGCTTCAAGTGCCATCTTTTCTTCTACTGTTCCCGCAGCAATCATTTTATGTACAGCATATCACACGTTTTACACGTTTTCGATCTAGGAGCACCAAATCGCAGCTTAAAATCAGTGAAAAATATACGTTGATAAAATGAACGGCTCACTTTGCTTTCTGAATGTACCTTTATAAGAAACGACGCATCTTTGCTACAGAGAGATCAAAGCTCAAATACGCTTGCTGAGACTTCTCTCTGCCGTAATGTCTGAGTTCTTTAGGAAAAGACTTTACCTGCTCTTTCATCAAATTTAATTTTTCTAAACTCAGTTTCCTAGCATTGTTACGATGCTTTCCACACTCGTCCTTTGGTGCCAAAATGCCTGCTTTCATCTTCTGCTGCAGAGTTTGAAGTCTTCTTTGAGAGACAAAAAAAAGTATCCAGCAAAGTCTTCTGACACATTTCGTGACCTGCGTTGTTGTACATCACAATACACATTCTACGTGATGTTGCATCTTGTTTATTTTCTCGTCACCTTAAAGGTTCAGTTACATTGATGCATTGAACTAACAGTGTTGACTGCTTATCATATGCTAATTTATGGTAGTCATATCGTACATATCCAATTTCTCTTCCAGCGAAAATTTTTAGAATTGCATACACGTCCCTAGAACGAAAACACGAGCAAGGTACATGCTCCGATGTCTCGTCCTTGTCTTTGCAGAATCGACATTCCGCCGATAAGCTCAAGCCCATCTTCATCATATGGTACCTCAGACTTCCATGTCCTGTTAGGAGCTGTGTAACCAACTTAATTTCTGCCTACCCGAGGGCCAGGATGTACCTGACTCTATCTTTTCTTAGTATATAGCCCAAGAGAGATTTCGCTTGTCTACATCCCTTCACATTGGTCCAGTGCCTCTCATGTTGGTCCTGGGCCCACTTCTTAAACCCAGCCTTCACTACGCAGGAGGCAATACCCAGCGCCGGCTCTGGTCCTATCAGAGTCACTTCTGCCCCCTTCCTAGCTAGTTCATCAGCAGCCTCATTTCCTTTAATTTCCGAGTGTCCAGGTACCGACACCAGTGCAACATTGTTTTCCTTTTCCAGCCTGTTCAGTGTTTCTTTACACCGCCAGACTAGCCTGGATCTTACAGAGGGAGCCTCCAGTGCTGCTAATGCAGCCTGGCTGTCCAAGCAGATTCTGATCTGCTGTTCCTTAGCACCCTCCCTTAAAACATTTGTGCACATGTTAGGATCGCTGTAACCTCTGTTTGAAATAGAGTTGCAAGTTCTCCCAGAGGTATGCCAACCCTCTGCCCGTTCTAGCAACCATGTATTCCAGCTCCAGTCCGTCTACGCATGGAGCCATCCGTGTACCAGACACTGTCTTCCAGTGGCAGACCTACATCGTCCTTCTCCCAGGCCTCTCGGTTTATAGACCCGATAAAGATGCCCAAACGTATATCCGTTAACTGTCTTATCCCGTGGTATACAAATAAGGTATTTTTATAATATCTGTGGGTAACTGAGAATATTTGGTTGTGCATTTCCAACAACCTGAGCATATCAACTGGTATGCAGTCTCAGCTGCTCCTACTTTTGCTGCTATATTCGAAGTTTCCTTACCTAGAAGGAACCCTAGGGCCGCAGTGGGCGTCGTTTTGTACGCTCTTGTAATGCCTCTTAGCATAAGGGTCTGGATGCACCCCAGGGAAGCTCTTACTGTTTCCAGATCCACCCTAGGCCACCATACCGTAGTTCCATGCATCCATCTTGGTGTAAGGATCGCCGTGTATAAGCAGGCAATCATTTTCGGCCTGAGTCCCCATGTCGATCCAAAAGACCTCCTACACATGCAAGCAGATGCACAAAATTTTCGGGCTTGGTTCTCCAGATGTTCCTTCCAGTCCAGTTCCCTATCCAGGGTTACCGCCAGGATTAACTGTTCCGAAATTTTGAGCTCTGTTCCCTCACGCTTTGACCCTTTTATTTGGCCCACCTTGCACTTCCTAGTGAAGAGCACACATTCCATCTTCACTGGATTCACCGACAATTGTGTATTCTCGCACCACTGCTGAACCAGTTTTTAGGTCTCTTAAATCAGTTCAATTAACACCTCAAGATGCTTACACCATACTAGCATGACAATATCATCCACATAGGCTTGCGTATAAAGCCTCGTCTTATTAAGTTTACGGATGAGGCCATCGACCACCAGTCACCACATTAAAGGGGGTAATACACCCTCCTGTGGACACCCTCTGAAACTGAACCCCTCACCTTAGTTCCTTTATAATCCACTACAAGGTCTCTGTGATACAGCATTCCCCGCATCCACTCCACCATCATGCCTGGGATGCCGTGTATATACGCTTCTCTACAAATTGCCTGATATTATGTTGGCCTGAATGCTCCATCGATGTGCAGAAACGTTCCCACGGCATACCCTCCACCCCCCGTTTCTATCTGCTCCTCAATCTTGGTCACCACCATGTGAAGAGCAGACTCCACGGAGCATCCTGCCGTGTAAGCATGTTGGCCATCATGTAGCGGCCCATTTCTAAGAATCTTATCGCTTATGTACCTGCCCACCATCCTCTCCATTGTTTCCAAAGGAAAAGAGGTAAGGCTTATCGGTTGAAAGTCCTTGGCATGTACATAGCTCGCTCGCCCTGGTTTCGGTATGAATACCACCCTGGTAAGCTTCCATACTTTTGGCGTATATGTCAACGCCAAGCATGATCGCATTACTTTAGAGGGGGGTATACTAACATCCCTAAACCCTCCTGCAACAGCGCCGGACATATGCCATCCGCCCCCATTCTCTTGGCCTTAGTTCTGAGTCCCTGGAGATGCTGATTCCACCATGGGAAGTCCTTTTTCGAGTTCTGAGCCTTCAATGGCAAGTTAATCATACTGCTACTCCAATCTCATCCACGCATCCATATCGATCCGGGAAGGTTTGCATCCTTCCCCGCAACTCCTCTTGGAACGAATCCCAATCCGTTTTTCGCGGATTTTTAGTCTATTTCTTTTCCACGTGTGCTGAGTTCAACTTTGGTTTGTGGTCCGAGAGTGAGGGCTCTTTAGAGACCTTCTACCTACTAACCTCGTCTCTAAGTTCCCTCGAGCATATGATTAAGTTCAATACCTGCTGCCTCACTGAGGTCTGGCAGGTTGGCTCATTTTCCCTATTTGGAATCTCTAGGTCCGTTGTGACCAGGTATTACAGGAGATTTCGTCCTTATTCATTGATGTTGGTACTACCCCGTACGTATTATGTGCATCGTATTATTCGCATTACAACTCAATATAAGTTTCCATGCTCTCGCCCGACAGTATTTAGTCAGTTCGATGACCTCTCTCGGTGGCGGTCCTTCCTTAGAATCTCCTGAGAAGTATGCTGATGCTACCATCAGCTCCCTTTCGTTACCCCGCTGCTCATTCATCCTGATCCTGACCGCGGTAAAGACTCTAGACCCAATCTCATGTACCCTTACCCCGTCCAGTCCCCTCACCGGCACGCAGGTTCTCGGTACCTCGCCGCAAGGTGGTCTAAATATTGCCTCACCCCCAAATTCTCCTAATGATCCCCTGCAAGACCCAGAATTCCTGTATTAGGACAATACCTGTCTGCATCTGAGCCATGCACCTGGTTGATACCCCCGAGGCACTCTTACTCCGATGCAAATTAATCCGTATGAATGTTACCCCTAACGTCGCCACCTATAGGCTAGTCCTGCGCACCACTTTCCTCACCCCCTCAAGTCGATTATACAGCCACACAAAAAAAAAGTCTGGTACTTTTGACGAGACACATGTATTCCTATGTATTTTGATACGCTTAATCCGAATTTGAGGTCAAAATAGCACCTTTCATGATTATTTTTCCACATAACCTCAAAAAATCGTATTTTTGAGTTTATGATGCTGAAACATAGTTTTATTAAAGATTTCAAGCTGCTGAATTCATATATAGTATCAGTTCAGTGATATTACTAGAAAATCCTAACGTCCCCCTTCAGGGCAACGCGCCTTCGCTGGCTTCTTTACTGACTGGGCTGGAAGGTGAATCATTTTACGCATCTCTTTCCAGATCAGTTGTCATCACTTCCAGTACCTAATGCAGTAGCAGGTAATGACACTTAATATTTACACTCATCGCTGGATTATGGGCCGGGCACGAGGGTAGAGGGTCCTCAATTCAATGCTATTAAAATCCAATTTGAACCGGATTTAAAGCGATGAGCGAGCAGTCTTATGTCAATATTTAGGACCCCGTATATCGTCTCTGAACGTACAAAAGTAAATGCGCAGAGTCGCGATGTAAACAACTTCTGGCAGCTCTGACTGTTCGAGCGATGTAGGCCGATCAAGTGACGCTTGGGGGGGAGACAGAATCAGTGAAGCATGAACGACCATGAAGTCGGCTCGAAATCCAGTGACCTATAATCCAGAGATGAGTGTAAGTGAATTCAATGGATGCAAATAAATGGACACTCCAGTCCAAAGGTTTATGATTGAATCATAACACAAGAGGCTTAGAACTCATAGTTCAGAAGAAATGCAGTAAGCTTACTTACGATAAATATAATGAGAAAGAATTCTCTAAGAGAAGATTGTTGTAAGACAGTATGTTCTTGGAATAATGTAACGGATTTGTTCGTTACTATGCAGATTTGACTTAAAAACTGGGTTCTGCGGCTCAAAATCCATAAAAATGCAATGCTAGCTGTTGCTGCTGTAAGAAATTTTTTGAGGTGATGTCATAGAATTGTCAGTTATATAACTAATCTGGCTCTATTTTTGGAATCAACAGCATAGGAACCCCGTAAAAAAAAACGTTTTTTCTATTATATATTCCAAAGTACGGTTTTTTGAAATTATGTCGAAAACCAATCGTAAAAGGTGCTATTTTGAGCTCACATTCGAATTCAGAGTCTCAAAATACATAGGAATACATATGTGTCTCGTCAAAAGTACCAGACTTTTTTTTTGTGAGGCTGTGTTACCTTTCCCATGGCTATCCTTTTCCCAAGCCGTACCGCTGTGAGTTTAGTATCAGGATAGTCGCAGGAAACCACCGCCACCACAAGGTGATTCACTCTGGCACTCCGATCTTTTCTAACCTTACTTTCAGGATTTGAAACAACTTTCAAGAATGATTCACCGTGTCGTTGAGATAGTGCCATAGTAACACTTTTTTCAAAGTTTCCACCTTCCTTTATTTTTTCTTTTAATAACAGTGAAGTGACTTGATCTCTAGATTTGATAGGTGACTCCTTTATAAATGTAATAAGATTGTCCAGACGCGTTGACAGTTTAAATTTATGACTTTCCTCTTTTCCTATAATGGAAAAGCAGAAATTCCATATTTCTTCAGATTGTTGCTTTTCGGCAATTTGGTAAGTTTTAGATTTTTTTTACTATAGAAGAGAAAAAAGGACTTTTGTACTTATTTCAATATACACAATTACGCATAGATAAAGATAACATGCAACAAAATGAAATGAAGACAATAGCATGGTAACAAGCTGCTTAATCTATGAGCTCTGCTGTTTGTTTCAAAATTGTCAAACTCTGGCAAGATCACAGTTTTCCTCATCCCGTTCTCAATCCGACAAATATCTCGTTTACATCTACTGCAGATAACAGTCGGTAATCGTCCATCGTTATCGTTATAATCAAAATGTTTTTGAACACTTTCTAAAGCTTTTCCTTTTAGATTTACCATCATTTTAGTTTTTACAAAACATAGTAAGCACACTTTCTTGCGATTTTCTTCATGAGTTGCAGCACTTCTTGGCATTTTAGAATTCTAAATACAGTTTTGTCAGTAAAATATAACAAATATTCATGACATTTATTTAAAACAACACAATATCGCAAAGATGTGAAGTTTAAAACTATTCAGGATACAAAATTTAGAAAAATCTTTCCTTCTATAAAGAAGTGCCCCTACTTCAGGAATCTATAGCTTTGGATCTATGGCAGCTAAAACATATATTTTTTTTAGCTTCTTAAAACTGTATGTCCTAAACTATTCGAGTTAAAACATTTTTTATAATTTTGTGGAAAATTTTATGTACTTTATTCCTAGTTATAAAGTGAATTTTACCAAGATTCTTCAGAAACGAGTAATTTCTTTTAAAAAACTGATTTTTTATCCTTTTTCATAACTTTAAAACAGCTCCACACCTCGACTGATCTTGAACCCTTTGCACCTTTTCTGGGGTACCAAATTAAAGAATTTAAGCAAACAAAACTGTAAGAAAGAGCTCTTTTCAGGCCCAAATTTGAAAAAAAAGTATACTCAAAAAGTGAAAAACTGAGTTATTTTAAAAGGCCACCTAACGATTTTCTTCATTTTAGGCATACAACAATCGAATGGCATCCTCAAAAAAGAATCAGCAAAAAAACAGGATGGGCAAGCACCTTTTCAGTGAAAGTTATTTCAAGCTAGGCGTGAGCGTTGTATGACTAGAAGATATTTCCAAATAGAAAAAAAACCTTTACAATAAGATTTTCATTATAATATCGACTGCATACGGTGCAGAAATTTGCCTAGAATATGATTTCATTGCTATCTCAATGTCGACAAAATTGGCGTATAAGACACTGTTGAAGAGCACGCTTCAAATCATGAAAAGTTATCTTTTTCTGGGATGAACGGCACAATCAATAACAGCTAAGAATAAAATTGTTTGTTAAAATCATTTTTCAAATGTTGAAACAATTTTTTCCTTCTGAACATCATGAAAAGAGTGATATAATTAATTTTTAACGTTTAATTAACCCATTCGGCACCGTAATTCCGAGGTAAAACTCAACACAAAAATCACTAATGATTGTAAATAACTAAAATGCCAAGGCGCCAGGCCTTTCTTGGGCCAAAAACTTAAGAGAAACAAAATTATGGAGACTACTCTCAAAAAGTAAAACAAAATTCTAGAGATTGTGATCGCACCTCTAAACCAGCTTTTTTTGATTTTCCATGGGAGGAGCTGTGTAGAGAGGTTCAAATTGATCTGGAGACCGGGCTTCAGCTTAAGAGGATGAACTCTCCGGGGGTCGATCTTGAGGAGTTGCTGGAGCGGGATTTGGAGGACTATATATGCCTTTTTACTGACGGTTCCTTTAATCCGGTAACAGATAGGGTGGGTTGCAGCTATGTAATTTTGGATTCGGGCTGCGACTTCCTGATTCTTCCTCTGTTCTCACAGCTGAACTCTATGGTATTTTCTGTGCATTGAAAGAGGTTCTAAATCGTAGGATTCCCAAGGCTTTGATTCTCTCTGACTCACGTTCAGCCTTAATGTCTATTCGGGATAGGTTCTCCAGTCATTCTCCTCCCTCCTTTTACTCGCTTGTGCATAGGATAGCGCACTTGATTCATGAGGCTGACCTTTGTGGACTAGTGGTGAGCTTTATGTGGATTCCTTCTCATGTGGGAATTAGGGGTAATGAGATCGCTGATAAACTGGCGAAATTTGCTTCGGGCCTGAGCTTTATTGCATAGGTTAGGCTGCCTCAAGACTTTTATCGAAATCTTCTACAAAAAGATTTCCAGTTTTGGGTTTGGAAGTTTTGGCCGTATGGCGATGTTGCTGGGTTTCGTCAAGCGTATTTTTCGATGGTTAGTTTTAACTCGGCCAGTCCGTGGTTTAAGAAAATAGATCTTCCCCGCGGTTATATTAATTTGGTTACGAGGTTAAGATCGGCTCACCTTTGTACTGGGGACCACTTCATTAGAATGGGCTGGAATTTTGAGGCTAGGTGTGGGTGTGGGGCAGAACTTAAGGACCTTGAGCACTTATTCCATCATTGTCCTTTACTTTCTGAGGGTAGACCGTTTTTTTATCGTTTTTAACTGAGCGTTTCCCTGGACGTTACCCTGAATTATTTAACAAAAATGATCTTAATAATTTGGTTTTCAATCCAGATGAGGAGATAGTGAGGGAGTTGGGGGGTTCTTCAGGGGGGGGGGGGACATATGATTATTTAATCATTTTTTAGGTAGAATCAAGTATGGTTATTTTTTTTATATGCAATTTATTTTGACTATGCTTTCTTTCTGCCTTTTAGTCCTGCTTTGAGCTTGGTACAATTTTTAGTTTCTGTTTAATTTATGGTAGAGAGGGAGGATGCAGCCCTTTGTTGATGGCTTGCCCTCTTCCTTCCGCTCCCCTACTCCACTTGAGGGCTGACGGTTACTAAGTATATTACGACCTCTGGTGGCTTACCGGTTGGTCGGAGTGGAGAGAGATGGAAATCGAGATGGAATGGGACTGGGCGGCTGTCGACGTGGGACTTCATGCCTGGATTAGTTGTGGATTTGACATTATGAGATGATATAATACCTGATTTGTTATGGGTGCAGATATGGCCATTTGCTGACGCAAGAAGCCACAAACAAGAAGAAGAAGAAGAAGAAGGTTCTATAAGCGGCATCTCAAGGAAGGCTTCATGTGTTCGTTGATCAGTGTGGACGTCTGTGGAGTGTTTAGTGTGATTTTTTAAAGTAACTGTGAATTTGTGTGGCTCCTAGTCACGCTTTCCATCTACTTGTGTGGAAGTTCTTACTCCTTGCCTTTTTTCCTGGTACTGGATAGAGAAATACTTTTCTAATGGCACCAGAGTTTCTTTTTTGTCACGTTCGTCAAGTATGTGCCGTAATCGAAGTAGCTGTGGTGCACATGTCGTTCCTGTGACGGCCATTTTATTTTAATCCAAAATTGATTTTCCTGCATCCTGGTTCTACAAGACATTTTCACGTATATCATTTACCTCACTGCTGGCTGACAAAAGAATTCAGAGCAGCTCTACCTGCAAGGGAATATATAGGATCCCTTGTTTACACATTTTTTCTACCTCCGCTGGAGTGCCAAGGTAACATCTCTTAAATACTTCCCTGCATGTCGGCGAGGCCTTTTTAGAGTTAGAGCTTGGAAGCTTACCATTTCTTAGAGTATAATTTTGTCGTCCAAGAAATAATTTTAAGTGAAAGTTCACTTTTCTGTAAGAGCTGGAAATCAAGGGAGCACGTGTCAAGGACATCATGGATATGCGATGACTCACTTGGTCTTTTATCGCTTCTTTTGTTATCGACCTCCAAAATAACTACAATTTTAACCTTTCCTTGTAAACGCTTGAGTTACTGATTGCTTGACACTTTTATTTCGATTTTAGTAGCCTTTTGATTTCACTCACATCTATTTTATTTTGTTTCTACTTAATGCCATCCTACTAATAATAGTGAGTTATTGCCGAATTCTTATTTCTTGATGGATGCTATTTTTTTCTCTTTTTTTTTCTTTTGAGCTATTTTGCTCTGCTTTTATGTTGGTACTTGATTTTAGCTTTGTTTATATAATTCTATCAACTGGGTTCTCTTTGCTCCCTGACATACTCGCTATGTTGTGTAGCCACTCCTTGCTACCGTAAATTTACTTAAGTTTGTTATTCCAATGTGTTAATTTTTTACTGATTTTCTAGTGGGCGGGACAGCCGTTGTTTGTGTCTGGTTTCTGCCTTTGCAAGTTCGACTGTCCTGTTTACATGTTTGATTTTGAAATCATGAAGTGCCGCTTTTACAATGACTACGGATATGATGGGGCCGATGCGATTCTGTCGCAGCAGGGCATCACGCGTCCGATTAGACGCCCCTTCCGGGACCCGGAGCTTCCCTCTCATAGGGACGGGGATGCAGATTCTAGCGAAGCTCATCTAGTTCCTGCCTTATCTGATGCTCTTGCTGAATCCGTGGACACACTTCTTCTGAATAATATCATGAAGAACCCTTTTTTTTCAATCGGAGTCCTCTCAGATGTCGGAGAACACAGAGGCCACCCCTTAGTTGTTCGGTTAATTTATGTTTCTTAGTTTCAATGTAGCAATAGAGTTGGGCTATCCCGCCCCCCGGTGCTGTTTTAGTGCTCTTTTATTTTATTTTATTCCTGTTTTAAATTATGCATGCTGTTGAAGTTCTATAGTATAGCTTAGTTACTTAAGTCTTGTAGAGTTTTAGAAGGTACTTACTTGGCTCTCGGCTGTGACTGATATGGCATTGCCGAATACTTCGTCCTCCCTACATCGTCCTTTAAAAATAGCAACATGAAACGCACATAGTGTGGTGAACAAGAAACCGGAGATTGAGATCCTTATCTCTAGCCTTGATCTTGACTTCATTTGTATCTCGGAAACATGGTTGACTGCAGACATTGCTTGGGAAAATTACGGTTACTATACGTACCGGGCTGACCGTTCACAAGGTAGAGGTGGGGGTACTATGATTCTAGCAAGGAATGACTTATCTATTAACATCATTGATGTTACTGGACCTTGGTCGGCCGCAATTAATGCCATTGGAATATGTATTACTACCGTCGTGGGTAATATCACGGTCAATGCTGTCTACTCCCCACCTTGCTCTTTAGTCAGCTATGAGCGTTGGTCTGCACTTTTTGATAGAGCTAGAGAATTTCGGGCTTTGCTGGTGTGTGAAGACTAACGCTCATCACCCAAGATGGGCTGCCGTCTTCTTAGACAGCAGGGGCAGAAGCTTGTACCTGGCCTCTGCGGACTTTGACTTGGTCCCCCTGAATGATTGTCTTCCTACCTTTATTCCCAACCCGGATTCAAGGGACAGTAACTTGGATTTAATTCTTTGCTCTTCGACACTTGTGCATCTCTCCATGATCCAGGTTACTGAGGATTCGTTTGGCTCAGATCACCTGCTAGTTAAAGCGTCTATTGAGGTCTCTCCTTCCGTCTTTCAGACAAACTCCAACCTCTTTAACATCAAGAGTCTTGATTAGCAGGCATTTCATGAATGGATGGAGAGTAAAATTCCGGCTTTGGTCCTTTTGTTGCGCTCTGGTAATTACCCTGCGTGAGTTTATGAGCGATTTGTCGACGTGGTATTCGAGCATCTTGCCAATTGCGGAGCGTTTCGGCCAAACCCCATGAAACGGAAGGGCAAATCGCAACCGCTCTGGTGGAATTCTGAGTGCGACAAAACCCTGGATAGACGCAGGATAGCCCTTGAGGTCTATTTGAAGGATCAGACTTTAGAAAAACGAAGACTTATGGATGAGGTGGACGAGGAAGTAAAGTCGTTTCTTCGTTCCCAGAAACATTCCTCCTTTAGGGAGTTCTGTGAATCTCGTCACCCTACTATAGGCTTTGCAAAAATTTGGGGCACTGTTAGATCGTTGGCCTCTAGGAATTTTGCGATGAAAATCGGGATTATCACTGATCCTAACTCTCCAGCCTTACTCGACCTACAGCAAGACTTGGTGAAGACTCAAAAAGTTCCTATCGATATCCCCGTAATAGGGGACATTGATGAATCGGATCCCATAAACAAGCCGTTATCTCAGGTGGAATTCGACCTCGCATTGGCCTCTTGTAAGAAAAAGTCTGTCCCTTTCATCGATGGACTCTCCTATGAACTCATTAGGGAATTTTCTGCTCACATCCATGCACTTCTCTTGATTCTGTTCAATTTTATGTTCTCTGTGTCGTCGTTTTCGGATTCTTGGAGAGACACTAGGGTGATATTTATCCCTAGACCGGGGGTAAGAGTTTTAGACCCATTTTGCTTACCTCTTCTATTTGCAAGCTGTTCGAGAAGCTTGTCTAGCGTCGCTTGGAGTATCTGGCAGAAAGAAGGGACTGGATTCAGAGATTCCAGTTTGGTTTTAGAAGGGATCGTTCGGCTTTGGAATGTGTAGCGACGGTAGTCGTCGATGATTTGGAGGGTTCCGGGCATGGTGAAAGCACCTTTGCTCTCGCTATTAACATGAAGGTTGCTTTCAACTGTGTCTGATTCAACTCTGCTGGTTGAACAACTGCAGAAATTGAAGGTCCCGGGAAGACTGACTAATATAATTTCGTTCCTTATAGCTAGGAGAAGGCTATTTTTTTCCTCGGATGGTAGTGGTCCTAGAGAATGTAAGGTGTAACCTGCTGTTGTATGTACGCCATATGAGTGCTGCTGAGGCGATTACCCTCTTGGAGGGTTCCCTGAATACCATCTTTCCTTGGTTAAAGGATCTGGGATTCTCCATGGCAATTCCGAAGTACGAATTTTTTGTGTTCTCTAGGACCAGACTCGATTTCGAGAACATTGTTTTAAGGTTTGAGGGTTTCACGTTCAAATTCCAGGAATCCTTAAGGTATTTCGCAGTGATATTGGATAGGATACTGACGTGGTCCTTGCACATTAAACATATCGCAGGCAAGGTAACGCTAGCGGTTAACGTTCTGAAGGTTCTGGCTAGGGTAAGCTGCGGTGCTAACCAGGAGTCTCTGTTGACTGCTTTCCGTGACTTGGTTAGATCATGCCTGGAGTAGGGTCCTCCTCTATTCGACCGAGCTAGTAACTCTGCACTTAAAATCCTGGATAGGGTTCAGCATGAGGCCCTTAGGGTTACCCTCGATTGCATGAGATCCACCCCTATTGCTGTTCTTCAGGCGGAAGCTGGTGAGTAGTGATGCACGGCGAGACGATAATTTCTCGTTTCCCGCTTGTTCGCGATCGGTTTTAAAAACTTATCGATGCTTAAAGTTTTGACAGTTTATAATTTTAAAAGTCACGTGCGTGTATGAATAGATAACTTTCACTCCATTCTTTCGTTAAACGAAGTATGAATCAAATTTTTTGTCTTTATTTAGATATTTTAAATCAAGGGAGATTGCTGTAATTTGAAAATTAACCTTTAAAAATAATTTCGCATGTTTTGTTCCAAGAAGGATTTGAGGTTAGTGACCAATAAATATAGGTAATTTGTTTTATGCATTGATAGAATTAATATATACCTGAAAAATAATTAGTAAAAACTTATCCTTATTTTCACAAACCCACAAATACAGATGTATTTGAATGAGAGATTGACAACAGGTTATAGTGTTTTAAAATAACTGTTAATGTTTTAAAAATCAATAAATTTCACTTTATATTATTAATTATTATTTATTGAATTATATGTTATTATTTATTTAAAAAAGAATTTTTTCACTTCTCAAGATACTCCAGGTATAAATCAATCATATTCGATTAAAATTACCTGTTTTTTAAAAATCAATAACCTCAAATCCTCCTTATAACACGATAGCCGAAATAATTCTTTCTAAAGTTCAATTTTAAAATCACAGAAATTTTCCTTATTTTTAAATATTTTAATATGCACGATAAATTTGATATACACTTGATTTAACGAAAAAGTTGATTTAAATTTATTTAATGACACACATATAACTTTGATCATTATAAAATATCAAAACCGAGGATGCTGGGTTCTATCATCTGATATTGCTCGGAATCCGAGAAGACCGTTTTTACGAACATCTAGCGATATGACAACTCGGATATCCAACCGAGAAAAAATGAAAAATCGCTCGTTTCCTGGATCGAATCGCTCGAATGAATCACTACTGGGGAGCCTCCGCTTACCCTACATAGGTCCCTGTTGTCTAATAGATTTTTCGTGCGCAATTCTTCATGACGAAATAACCCTTTAATTCTCAGAATTCAGTTGCTTGCGGAGAACTCTGCCAAGAAGTCATTCCCTATTGGTCCTGAAAAGGTGGATTTAATAAATACCTATAATAGACTGGAAGACCTCACAAACAATAACTTCAAATCAAAGAAACCCTCATACTTTGATTGGCCCTAGGGGCAGATTACCCTAAAGATCGTGTATGATGTAAAATCTGATTTGGCTCTCAAACGTAGTTCTGATCCGCAGGATGTCCTTAACAACCTTTTGCGTGCTGAATTCCCTCATGCCAGACACATCTACAGTGACGGCTCAGTTAACCCCGCCACTTGCGGGGCTGGATACGGTTTCTTTGTCCCCTCCACCAACTTCAGATATGACCTTCTCTGTAGGTTTTCTCATTGGTTTCCACAACTGAGCTATATGCAATTTTTTCAAGTGTTGTCATTCTTTCTGATTCTAAATCTTTAATTTTGAGTATTGGTGACGGCCTTGCCAATCCCAACTGCCCTCCCCTGGTAGGTAAAATTAGACACCTTATTTCTCTGGCGCGTGACTTTAACATTCAGATCAGTCTTCTCTGGATTCCTGGGCATACTGGCATCAAGGGAAATGAGATTGCTGACTCGGTGGCTAGATTTGCTTCTCGACTTAACTTTAAATTGGATGTTCCGATTCCCCGCTCAGATCTCCAGGTGCTTGTCCAGAAGGATTTTGCCTCCTGGGGCGTTCGGCTGTGGCCATATGGTATTCAGGGGGGTTTTAGGCGGAGATATTTTTCGAGAATTACATACAAAACTCCTTGCCCCTGGTTCCGCGCCTTATCTTGTCTAAGAGGTGCTATTAGTCTTGTGACTAGGCTAAGGACGGCGCACATATGTACAGAGGATCATTTTATTAGAATAGGCTGGGATATAGACCCGGGATGCGTTTGCGGAGCGGAGATCAGGGACCTTTCGCATTTTTGACACCTATGCATTGCCATCTCGGAGGGCAGACCTGACTTCTACGGGTTTCTGCACCAACGTTTCTCGACCCTAACCCAGAGCAAATCGATTTTACAGATTTAATTTTTAATCCAGACAGGGAATTTTTCAGAGAGCTGAGAAAGTTTTTCAGTAGGGGAAAGTGGTCATATAAATTATAAGACTTATGTGAAGTAATGTGTTATTCTATTATGAAACAGTATTTGACTATTCCATAATGATAAATGCTGATATAGACATTTATACATAATTTATATGGTGCAATGGTCGGCGCGACCTTTGCGTCGCTGACCCTTCCTCTGTCCTTTCAGGTGCGAGGGGACTTGTCGACGTCGAGAGAGAGAGCTCCTTATTCGTTTCTATAGCTCGGACACGAGCATTTGTCGCAAGTC
The DNA here is from genome assembly GCA_037177015.1 of Euceroptres primus. Lineage (NCBI taxonomy): Eukaryota > Metazoa > Arthropoda > Insecta > Hymenoptera > Figitidae > Euceroptres > Euceroptres primus. Next base: position 18,061 of record JBAGKK010092654.1, read on the forward strand.
CTATTCTGGCACTCAAGAACCTACCAGGAATTTACGTGTGTGTGTAATGGCATTTTGCTTAGCAAGAAGTCAATAAAGAAGAAGAAGAAGAAGATCTCAGCGAAGGTGGTCCTGACAAAGGGGCGATGGTAAACTGGCGGTGGCTTCTGATTAGCTGAGACACAACTAAATTATCGGAACGAGTCTTGAAGCATCGAATAGCTATCGAAGCATATTTACTGAAATTCGATAATTAATTATAATACAAAATTTTGAGATCCGGTATGACGAGAGATTGTTGCAAAAAATGCGACATCACAAAAATTAATATCTTCCGTATTTCGTGACTCGGTTAATGAATGTTGAAAGTAATTTTTTGTTTTATAAGACATTTTGCAATTGCTTAAACAATTTCAATATTTTTAAATATTTTTCCACACCAAATCATGAAAATTTTGTATTTTCTGACATTAATGACACAGTTCATAAATATTAGGAACAACATTGATGAAGACATTTTGCACTTGATTAAATAATTAATCAAATAATTCACTTGATCTTTTCACGGGCAAGGTGCAGAAAAGTCTAGTTTTCTCGACTCGCTTACACTAAATCCCTTATTATGAAATATTCTATTGTTTCATAATAAAGGATATAGTGTAAGGGATTCGAAAAAACTAGACTTTTCTCCATCTGTCCCTCAAAAAGCCACAAGTCCATAATTATTAAAAACAAAATTTGATGAGGAAAAAAATTTTAACAAAATGATTTTGTTTAAACAATTGCAAAATGTTTTACCAAAAAAATAACTCATAAAAGATTTGTTATTAAATGTTCTCGCGACTGAATTACACTTGAGAAAAGGTATTAAAAATCCCCTTTTTTATTGTCCCCCTTATAATGAAATAAAGTAAAAAAATATATAACTATAGTAAAAGAGTCCAAATTAAAAAATGTATCGGTACAAAAATTCCGACGAGACAAAGAGATCCAACCCCCTTTTGTGTTACCCCGATGATATTGAAATAAAGTATAAAAAAAAATGTGTAGGGTAAATGTGCCAATTACTGTGGACCAAAAATCAAAACGACTTTTAATGAAAAAAAAAAGATGTTTAGATGAAAAAATCGATACGCAATTATTGCCAAGCAGTATTTGGTACTAATTACAAGAATCCTGACCTAAAATCATGAAAAAGAAACTTAGAAAATGTGAATCTAATATAACATGAAATAAACAAATGTTTTTAAATTAATTTTAGTTTAAATTAAGTTCCTCTTATTAACAACTTTTTTAAATTTTAAATACATAATACGAAATACACAAATTTGTTTACATTTTTCTCAAATTTATTAACTTCGGAACCTTGAATTACCTATTAGATACTGCAGCAATCGAATAGGTATCCTTTCTTAACTTCCTTTATTGCGAACACCACATCTTTTGCACCCATCTTTCCCACTTTTTTGGGATAGATTTTTTTCTACCAGCTCTTCCCATTTTTGATTAAATTCATATAAACTCAAACACAAAAACATTAAACCCTGCTGGAAACGTTGGCTAGGATTTTATAACAAAAAATTTCAATAAGTTTCAATCCGTTTTCTGTCTCAGAAGTGGATAGGATTTTCTTTACACTTTTATCAAACCTGTTTTATAGAAAATCTATCATAATGAATAATCATTTCTATCCAAAGTGACTCACGGTGACCCACTGAAGAGGCAATCAATTTTAATCATACTTTTGGATAGAAATAGCTATTGATTTCTATCAAAGCGAAATGGGACACTGTCTGTCCCAGTAATTCCTATCCATTCTTATAGCTTCTTCTGATAAAAATTCAATCCAATCTTATCTTATATATTTCTATCAAAATTTCTATCCACTTCCTTGAACTGTTGATGGAAACCTATTCCTATTCTATTCAAGAATGATATTTCAGACAAATATCTATAAACATATGTATGCATACTGTTGCAGAGATAATGTAATCTTTAAATATAAATTGTTTATAAAATAACTTAGGAAATGCAACAAAGACTATAACTACACTGCACAATATCCATAAACCTAACACTAATGCATACACAAACAATGCGTCACTGTACAAATAGTCGAAGTATATCGCACACACTACGCTTGGGCGAGAAGATTAGAAACTGCCTTATATATTAACTAATAGAATTTATTCAACTTTCCGGAAATTGTAGTTTATTTAATAAATTAAGACAGAAAAATTCTGACAAAGTGCAACATTCGTAGCTTTATTTGACTGAGACAAGGTCAATTTTGGCATTGCACTTCATGAAAAAACATAATTATTTATTCATTACAATACTATTATACCTTATCCGCAGATGACTTGTATCTTCTACCTGCTCATCAATTTTTAAATTTGCTATCAAATCTTATTCACTTATGACTTCTATCAAATCCCATGTTTCTCATTGAATTAAATTTCTATCAAATTCTATCCGCCAGCAAGACTTGTACTTTTCTATCATCCCTAATGAAATAAAACTATATCAAATCTTATCCACTCATGACATCTATCAAATCCTATGTTCATCATTCACTTAAATTTCTATCAAATTCTATACGCTGGGCAGAATCGTACTTTTCTATCATCCTTTCTGAAATAAAGCTCTATCAAATCTTGTCCAGACATAATATCTAACCAAATTCTATAACTGCAATTTTAAAAACGTTTGGCATTTCACCACAATTTTACATTACAAACAATCTTTATATCTGCTATCAGATTCTGCACTACTATTATCATTTATTGTTTACAAGCCCATCAAATGTTATCCGCACATGACTCTTATAAAATAAATGTTTACTAGTCGTAGAATTTCTTATAAAATTCCGTACTTTAAACACAACTCATACTTTATATCGTTGTTTATAATCAAATCTTGTCCACACAAGACTGGTTTCAAATCAAATGTTCTTGATTCCCAGAATTTTCTATCTAAATTCAATATCAATATCTCTGATTTCCAGAATTCTCAATCAAATTCCATCTGTACATCAATTGCATGAAAACCAATGTTTCTTATTGTCAGTATATTTAATCAAATTCTATCCAGAGAGATAGTTTACATTTTTCCAATCATATAGTTTTTAGTGAAACAAATTGTATTAAAATTTATCTTCTCTTGTCAGTATTCTTACTATTTACATTACTTACTTGAATCAAAAAAGCTTGTTTACTGTTCACTGACGCATCCCTGCTCTTTCCACACAAGTTTTATAATTTCATTTTACATAACTGTGATTGTAATTTTACGTGACACTTGTAACGTAAAATTGTTGTAAAATCCCGAAAGATATAGAATTTGGTTAAATATGATTGTCTTTCAAGTCATAGGATTTTATAGAATATGAGTGGATAAGATTTGATAAACTTTATTTCAGAAAGCATCATAGAAAAGTACAACTTTTCCCATCGGACAGAACTTGATAAAAATTTCAGTGAATGATAAACATAAGATTTGATAGAAGTCATGTGTGGATAAGATTTGATAGAGTTTTATTTCATTGACGATGTTAGAAAAGTACAAGTCTTGCCGGCGGATTTGATAGAAATTTCAGTGAATGATAAAAATAGGATTTGATAAAAGTCATGAGTGGATCAGATTTGATAGAGTTTTATTTCAGAAAGAATGATAGAAAAGTACGAGTCTTCCGAGCGGATAGAATTTATTAGAAATTTTAAAGAATGATAAACATAGGATTTGATAGAAGTCATGAGTGAATAAGATTTGATTGAGTTTTATTTCATTAAGGATGTTAGAAAAGTACAAGTCTTGCCGGCGGATAAAATTTGATAGAAATTTCAGTGAATAATAAACATAGGATTTGATAGAAGTTATGACTGGATAAGATTTGATAGGGTTTCATTTCAGAAAGGATGATAGAAAAGTTCAAGCGGATAGAATTTAATAGAAAATTCTACGAAACAGAACCATAGGATTTGATACAAAGCATGAGCGGATAAGATATAATACATTTTCCCTCCAATTTTCTGATAAAGTTTGATTCGTGAAATTTGTTTGATTCAATTATATAGGAGTTCTATCAAATGTGCTAATGGAATTTGATTCGTGAATTCTGTTTGATTGAATTAGATAGGATTTCTATCAAATGTGCTAATAGAATTTTATTTGTGATATTTGTTTGATTGAATTAGATAGGATTTCTATCAAATATGCTAATAGAATTTGATTCTTTAAATTTTTCTAATAGAATTTGATAGGATTTCTATCAATTATGCTAATAGAATTTGATTCGTGAAATAATTGATGGAATTTGATAGGATATTTACATCAAATCTGCTGATAGAATTTTATTGAAGTTCAAAACGATAGATTTTGATTACATTTTCCTTAAATATATAGAATTTGATTTAATTTCATATGACCGATGATAGAAATTCTATCAAATTCTATACATTTTCAATACTTTTTTCCAACAGGGAAGACAAACTGCGACACTGACAGGTTTTGCTACTGGAGACTCAGTAAGGTTAGTTTCGAGCTTATATTATACTAGCGTTTGGAAAACCGCAGTATAATTCATTCCACTAGCAAAATCATGTACCAAATAATGTTTTGGTAAAAAATATTTAAAATTACGCATTTATTATTTTTCGGCATGTATTTTTAGGAAAATAATACATTCACTTTATATAATGTACAATTGCAGTAAATACTGTTTCCTCCTAAAAGACCCTTGTGAAAATATATATCAAGTTTATACCACTTTTATACCAGGAATATACCAACTTTGGTCCTATTTTGGAATAAACTGTTTAGTTTATACCTGCAGTACTTTGAGACTAGTGAAATAGAGCCTAATTTCTATGGCTAATCTATCAATCTATATCTTTCGCATTCTATCCTTCTTCCGCAATAAACTTTCTCACTCAGGTGACATTTAAAGGGCCTATACTACCTGCAAATATCAATTACAATAATACAAGCATGGTTTACAAATGACTATATTGAGGACCCTTCTCAGAACTGTTTAATAAAAGTATGAACAGGTAGAGAGCCTTCAAATTTATAAATAAAAATTTTACAATTTTGAAATTAGCGTTTTGAAAGTTTAAAATTCATAGTCAGCAGATTGTGACAATTCCAGGTATCTAAAATTTGCCATGAAAAGTTTAAAATTAGAATAAATCTAACACAATATTCAAAAATAATGTTATCAAAAGAATAAAAATAATATTAGCAATAGTATTTTCTTTATGTTACTTTCAAGTCTATTATAATAAATATTTTTTAAAAATGTAAAATTATTATTTTTTCAAATATCTCGTAAACCGCTAGAGATACCCAAAAATTGATAACATTCTTGGATTCACCATCATTGGGATATACTATAGATAATAAAGAAGAAGGATAAAAACATGAATGCCAATAAACATAAATATAATGGTGATACGAATAAATAAATAATTTTAAGCAATGTAATAAAGGATTAGAATCCTTCGGTTTTATGACGGTCAGGGCCGAGTGTTGCGGCAGGACCCAATGCCCCTTCTACTTGCGCAAGTCAAAACTTTCGTGGTCTGCTAGCGACCATAATATACCACTTTTACACCACTTTTAGACCAAGTCTTATACCTGCTGTGTATATCTATATATACGTGGTATAAATCTGGTATATATTTTCACAAGGGGAAGCTTTGTAACGATGAAAATTTTCGAGTCTCATTCTTTGACATTGATCGACCTAAGTCGACTCCAGGAATCCAAAAATGAGGTTTTTAGAAAATCTCCGCCAAGAAAATTGTTTCTAGGTTTGGAGGTTGCATAGAAATATTATAAAATCTTTTATGATAAACAACTATAGTTATAATAGATAAAATTGAAAGTTTTATTATGTTTGTGTCAGAAAAAGTTTTTCAATTTTGCGAATAATGCAATATTGTAAGTACCAAATCTGTTCTTTTTGACCAGAGGAATCGATTGACCTATTACAAACCCTGTTTTATTTTATACCTTTTCTATTCTATAAACCAAAATTACGATATTTAAAACTCTTTTGAATTATTAAATATAAATCAACCTAACTAAGGAATTGTTTTCAAAAACAACCTTTATGAGGAAGCACAGTGTTCACTTGGCAGCGGTTTTTATTTCCAGAAACAAAATTACAATTAAATTTTTTAGAAAGTACGAGTAATCATTACCCGCTAACAAATCGAAGCAGTAAAACTATCAACTTTGGAAACATTGGAGATTAAAAACACGGTGCTACAAAACAAAAAAAATTGAATGAACTTTTCAAGAGACCTTGTGTAGGTTGTGGGTGTGGTCGAGTACAACACAAAATCGTGCTTAAAAATTTTCCAACACTCTCAAATTTGTAATTTAATGTTAAAAAACCGTTTCTGGGTAAATTTGCGCATTAATATATTAACAACTTAGTTATTTCTTGACCGTTTGTGGATTTTAAAACGGTTTCGGGAAGAGAAAGAATAGAACTTTTAATATATATATGTATTGTTCTGCTCATCGAACAATATTTGAAGATTTTCTCGTGAGAACCTGAAATTTTCACATTCTTTTTCATTTTGTCCACTCTGACAACCATTTTTTGCATAATTCTTACAAGAATTATGAGTAAAATGAGATTTTATATATGATAATCCATTAAAAATTTTCGGAGTTATTAAACTTATCATAAATTTTGTAAAATTATCTCAAGCATACTTTGGAAGCATTACATACTTTTTCATCATGTACATCGGAAAGAATAAAAATTAATTTAGTCGATCGCAGCAATCGATTTATTTTATTTACACGTTGACAATAATTTTTGTTCCAGTTTATTTCTTTTAATCTAACTGTAATCGATTGAAAAAACGTCACTCATAGTTTCTTAACTAAGTTTCTTCCTAACCTAAGTTTCACTTACAGTCTGTTCAACAAAAAAGGAATCGCGATTATTCGTAAACCATAAAAGCTATTTAATTTCTCTTTTTTTAAAATTAAAGGTCACTAAAAGAGCTACGGCTAGAATATTCTTTAGTTTCAGTATCGCTCGAACTGTCGAAGAGAGCACACGTAAATCGAAATGTCTGCTGCGTACGCGAAAAGGTTTGAAGCTGTCTTCTTGCGCTCACATCCGCTGGGTCCAAAAATGAAGCAAGTTGGTCAAATGTTGTGTTTTCTGATGAAGCGTCATTCTGGGCATGGGTTCTCGTAAAACATGCCTGGTCTACCGCCAATAAGTGTTTCGTCCAGCGAACCGTAAAACACCCCATAAAAATTCATGTTTGGGGATGCTTTTCCAAAGCTGGTTTTGGTTATTTGGAGCTTTTTATGGAGAATTTGAATACTCAAAAAATGCTCCAAATTTATCAGCGTGGTCTTTTGAGATCAGTAAAGAAATTATTTTGAGCTGAAAGTGAAGATTGGGTCTTGCAAGAAGATAACGACCCTAAACATCGCAGTCGCCTCTGTACCTCGTGGAAACTGGAAAATGGCATCGAGAAAATGGATTGGGCTTTACAGTCTCCCGATGCAAACCCCATTGATTGAGAATGTTTGGGCTATCATGAAGAGAAAGCTTGCAGGGAAGCTGGTTTTCACCCTGAAACAGCTCTCTCGTCATATTAGAGAAATATGAAGATCACTTCCCATTGAATACGCCGAATCCCTTGTCGAAAGCATGCCTAGGAGGTGCCAAGCTATTTTGGACAGATGGAGACCGTAAACTATAGCAACAATTATTGTCAACGTGTAAATAAAATAAATCTAATGACTCAATATGAATGACGTTTTTTCAATCGATTACAGTTACATCAAAGGAAAGAAATTCGGTGTGAATGATGAAAAAGTATATAATACTTCCAAAGTATGCTTCAAATGATTTTACAGAATTTGTGATAAGCTTACCCAGTGGGGAAAAAATGGGACATGACAGAGACATCCCTGGGAGTCCAATGTCAGTCCAATCGACGCCCCGGGGATGTCTTATGTCTCAAGGACGTCTTTAAGACATTGGACGTCTTTAGGATATTAATTGTACTGACACTGGACGTCCCAAGGACATTCCTGGGATGTCCCCGATTTTTGTGCTCACTGGGTAATAACTTCGACAATTTTTGGAGGATTTTAATGAATGAAAACTCATTTTACTCTGAATTGAACGCGCTTTCAAAGTATTTCCAAAAAAAGTCGGTTTTTAAAAAATTGTGCAAAAAAGGTTTTAAAGTGGAAAAAATGAGAAAAAAAGGTGAAAATTTCAGATTCTTACGAAAAAATCTCCAAATATTTTTGTTCGATGAAAA
>JBAGKK010092765.1:0-26346 GCA_037177015.1 Euceroptres primus
GGTCTCAAAAATTTTCAAAATGCTGTGATTTTTTGGATTTTTATTCAAAATGGCTGGCTAACGAACTTGACCTTCATCTTAGGACACTAAAAGAGTATACCAAAGTCCAATCGAATCTGTTAATTCTTTTAAAAGTTATCGTGCTAACAAGAAAAAAAATCTACAGACAGACAGACATACAAACAGACAGTCACATTCACAAGAACCATTTTTTTGGGTTCAGGGGGTCTCAAAACGTCGACATTTGACAAAAGCGGGGGTGGGGGTCAAATTTTACACAAATCTAATACCTTCTCATATGATGATGAGAATGTAAAAAAAATGTTTTTGTAAATTTTGCTCAGAATCGTCAATATTAGGTGAATCGAGTTAAAACTAAACATTTCTCTTCAAAATTAGCTATAGAATGCAAATGAATAATTACTTTTTAAATATCACTCTCATAAGTCTGTTTTATAGGGTCCCATAAAAACCCCATAAGTGAAAAATTGGGTTTTGCGAGTTTTTTGCGCCAATTATGATTTTTGCGGTTTCTTAAATACAAATTGTTTCTAATACATAAAATACTACTTTCTACTGATAATTATATGATTACATAAATTGTTTAAACAATACATTATTGTTTTTAGCAATTTTCTCTTAGAATAGAGTTAGAAAGTCGCGGTTTTTCCTAATTTTTAAACATTTTTTCAACTTTTTAGTTAGAGCGAGGCAATAATCAAAGTTAACAAAAATAATTTTTAAAAATATTTATTATTATTTATAACAATATTCTCTTAAAATAATGCTAGAAAGTTGCGGCTTTTTCTAAAATTTTTCACCTTTTGTCCACTTTTCAATAAGAGTAAATTAATAATTATTTCAAGCTAACAAACATAATTTTTAAAACAATATATTATTATTTTTAATAATATTCTCTTTGAATAATACTAGAAAGTTGCGGTTTTTCTGAAATATTCAACTTTTTGTCCACTTTTCGCTTAGAGTGAGGTATTGTTAGGTACATATTAATGAAGTGAGGTACATATTAATGAAATTTAACAAAAATAATTGTTTAAATAAATTATTATTATTATTATTTATAACTATCTTCTCATATAGTAGTGCTAGAAAGTTGCATTTTTCCTGAAATATTCAACTTTTTTTTCACTTTTCACTTAGTGAGGTAATAATTAATGCCAGTTAACAAACATAATTATTTAAGCAATTGATTATTGTCTATAACTATCTTCTCTTAGAGTAATTCTAGAAAGTTGCGCTTTTTTCTGAAATCTTTAGTTTTGCTTCGACGTTTTAGTTATGAACAAATAATAAATGAACATCAACAAGAATCATTTTTAAATAATATTCTATTTTTTTCAAAGTAAAGTATTTTTACTCTTTTGCTAATGTTTTAAAAATGTTGTTTTAAACAAAAGGGCTATCTTACAGTAGAGATAAAAACAAAGGATGGAACAATTGGGAGTAAGTGGGAGAAGTGGGTCTGTAAATGAATTGTAAAAATTTTGTTTTGAATTACAACAAGAAGTTTATTGCAAAGCGTAAAAGAAAAATTTGGAATCGCACACATTTTACTATCAGCCCCCCCTCCCTCTCTTACCTTGGAGAAAACATGTTGTCATCGATGATAATATACATATATAGAGATCAAAAAGGCCTCAATTACATAATTAATTGATTATAACATTGTTATATTCACATAATTAATTGATTATAACATTGTTGTAATCACATAATTAATTGATTATAACATAATATTATTAAAAATAATAATAAATTGCTTAAATTTATAATTTAATTTAATAATTTATTTATAATTTGTTTAAATTTTAGAAAAAACCACAGATTTCTAGCATTATTTTAAGAGAATATTGTTATAAATAATAATAATACTCTATTCTAAGAGAAAATTGCTAAAAACAGTAATATATTGTTTAAACAATTTATGTAAACATATAATTATCAGTAGAAAGTAGTATTTTATGTATTAGAAACAATTTGTATTTAAGAAACCGCAAAAAATCATAATTGGCGCCAAAAACTCGCAAAACCCAATTTTTCACTTATTGGGTTTTTATGGGACCCTATAAAACAGACTTATGAGAGTGATATTTAAAAAGTAATTATTCATTTGCATTCTATAGCTAATTGTAAAGAGAAATGTTTAGTTTTAACTCGATTCACCTAATATTGACGATTCTGAACAAAATTTACAAAAACGTCTTTTTTTCTTATGGGAAATACGTGTTAAACTTTATGGGGTTTGAGGAACTTTAAATAATCTTTAACTTTAAATATCTTTAAATATCTTATAAGAACTATTCTTATAAGTTATAAGTTATTCTTATAACTGTTCTTATAAGAAATATTCTTATAAGAACTTTAAATATCTTTTTTTTTAAACATATTTATTTTTTTGTGGATTCGAACAAATTTGGAGACGATATACATGAAAATTCAAAAAAAAAAAAAAATTGGACCATCCTAATGTAGAGTCTAGAACAAATTTGAATAAAATTATTCCTTTGTCCCATTTTCTGAATTTGAATTCAACGCATAAGTAAAGATTATTATTGTAAAAGCTGTTTATACAGATATTAAATAATTAGATTTGCCAACCAACAAAAGAATCTTCAAAACTTGTTCCTCTGCACGTGGGTCGCTAAAAAGCGACCTGGAAAGTTCCCAACGACTTTCTCTAATTTTCGAGCACGTCTGTCTGTCTTACGTTTAAATTCAGTGCGTTCCATTTAGCTTTCATAGTTTATGAATGGTGCCTCTTTTAATTTAAATGACTTTTAAGCTTCTTCACATCCAAATGGAATTATGGAAGTGCGCCTTAAATAAAAAATTATTGCTAAACTATAAATATATAACTGGTACTGACTGAGTGCTGGATCGTGGAGAGTCGTAGGACTTTACGATCTTTTGTGATCAATCAGAATTAAGAGCTTTAGCAGCAGCAAAGGATATAAAAGCCATAACTTTTTTAATTGGAGTGAGTGAAACGTGTAAAAATATTGCACAATCTTTTATTTTATTTTAACAATGGGAACAGTGTGGAACAAATTATTTATTTATTCTATTTGTAGTTTGGCTTTTATAATATTGCTTGTATTTTGAACTTTTATAACTTTCATTTTAGTACAGCGTGTATACAAAGTACTAACGTAAAAATTTATAACTTTTTACGCTGTAACTTTTTAGGTATCCTAAAAAATCCGTCCAATACCTTAGCTTATAAAGGAAATAAACTCTAATTTTTTAAGATTGTGGGAGGATTAATAAAGTAAAGGGATACTATTACTAAACAAAGATTATTTATTTATCTTGATGCAAACACCTGGTGATTTTTTATTACAATTCTACAAGTGGAAACAGAAGATGTAAAAAATTTGTAAATAAACATTAAAAGTCAAATAAAATTATTACATTTCAGGAATGTTTTTCCAGATGCGTAACAATTAGTATGTCGAAAAGCTGTCTGAACCGCAGGTCTGATCGTTCAGTTCACTAATCAAGAGTTCGATGGCGCATGAAGCCCCTTGTCGAACGTTTATGTAAATTGTAATTGTGCTAGTGCAAATGGCGCGCGCAAAAGCTAAGCCGCGCAAACCGTCATCTAAACCGATGCGGCATTAATTGAAATAGAAGCAAGCATCACGAAGAAGAATGACGACGTCCATCATGCATTATGCATCGCCTCAAGACCCGGTCACTTAACTGATAGAATATTCAGGAGGTAATATCTTCTATCCACTTTACCAACTTTATATACCCCTACCTTTTCTTTTCGAAATCAACATCTAAATTCTTCTCTGAAAATTTCGTTGTCTTTCAGATTTTACACTCGTTTCGATTTAATGATATTTGTTTTAAAGAAGGCAAAATAAGAGTATAATTTTTAAAAATAAGAGTTATAATTTTAAAAATAATCTTGTTTAATTCCCCAGCCAGTTGTATAAATTAATTCGCGCTTGGTAAAATAAAAGTTGGGGCCTCTGCATGCCTCAAATCTTAAAAAGTTTTAATTTAATATTTCTCATTAATTTTAAGTGAGTTTTGAAAGAAGATTGTGTTTGAATTTTTAGTTTCAAGTCTGAAAGGAGGTAAAATATTAATACTATATCAGGAGTGAAACAAATAAACAATTTAACGTTACTTTTGGTATCAAATTTATGCATCATTGACATATAATATGAGTATCGTATTTTTACTTTACATTTTTAAACTATCAATAAATACGGAAATGCCCAATAAGGATATATCTATGTATTCGAAACGGATGTATATCTCGTAACGTTGCCAAGCATTTTTGAATCTTGGGAGTAATTTGTTGGAATATTTTATATTGACATATCAGCCAATGTTATCGGTTATACTTCATAATATTTACCAAGAAATATTTGCGCATTTTGAATATAATCAAATAATCTTATTTTAATTTGTACGGATACTGCTGCTGACGGGCGACTAAATTCTCTAAGAAAATTTCTATTTAAGATTGTTTTTCTTTTTCCTAGCAGTCTATTTTCTCATTTCTTTCGCTTTTCTTGAGCTTCGTTTCTTCTATGTTTCTTCTTCAATATCTCTCTGTATAGAGTTACATAATAAAATGATCTCTCTCTCTCTCTCTCTCTCTCTCTCTTTCTTTCTGGCACTTTCTCGCTTGTTACTATATACCCTCAATCTGCAGTAAACTGGTGACGAGAGCTTGCGAAATCGCCGCAGTAATTCGCCTAATCGCATTTCGGCATTCACATCAAACAAGACTATAAACGCATTTCCTGCGCTATCATACTGTCATTCAACGACTTGCGAAATCCGAATGTGATACAGGGTGTCTACGACATATCGAACCTTTGGAAGCGATGCCTGAAAGTATACAGTAAGAAGCACGCGAGAACTTGCGGGAAGCCATTGTTTCTACTGGCTGGAGTGTGATAAATCTTGGGATATGTGGTCACGTCATCATTGAACAGAGATGAAGCTCCGATGCCGCTCAAAAGGACAATGGTTCTATTAGTATCGCCGATTTTGATTTATGGTGAAAATCGACGATGTACAAAAGAAACTGTTAAACTTTTCTTTTTACGAGAATACTCGTAAGAAGAATAATATCATAAAGAATCATATCATTTTATGATATTATTCTTGACGTTGCAGTAAAAATGATTCATTGTTCAACAAAATAGATTTCAATGAATCTGGAACTCGAATGAATGAGAGAGAATTAACTTAGGAAATAATTTTAATTAACAATTTAAGATAGCAGAGGAAAAATTATAAGTAAATAAATCGGAAGCAACTGGAGTAAGGAAATGAAAGTAAGCTGAAGTTCGAATGTCATCTGTCAGAAGTTAGGAAGGAGAAACTTAATTGGGTGGAAGACTTGATCTCAACTTTATTCTTGTTTACAAGCAATATCTGAGTTTGCTCAGGCTCTTAAGTTATTAATTCCTGACACTGCAATGACTGATTAAATGATTAAAACGTCGAATTTTTCTTCAGAAAAAATACTAATTGCTTTCGCTACAGTTTTTTTTAGATAATTGCAATGATTAGGATCTTTTTAATATCAATATTTCTGAAATAAGCATTTGTTATTGTTTATGAAATTCATGATTCACGTTATAAAAAGGATAACTAAAAAAATTCTTCTGATTAGAGCAACGTTAATTCCGTGAGTGACGAGGGCGAACTGAATTTTGTAAAAAGACACTTAATGAACTTGATTCGGCGTTGGAATTTAATTACTTCAACCGATGGGATAAAATGGAATAAAAATAGAGAGAAAAAACATCAGTGTATGAATCCTTCCTAAAAAATATTTCAAATGTCATTAACTAACATAACAACTTGGAACTCTGTAAAATTCAATACGACTTATATTATGGCAAATATTTATACATTTCTAATTTCTATTTTCAAACCTGTTTTCTATACCTTGTTGAAATATTGGTAATATTTTCTCCACATATTTTTTTAGAATTTCCATAAACTTTCGTTAAATTCTCATAAATCTCGAGTAGCTAAGAAAACCATCTGATCAATATTCGCAGCAATCTCTTTCGAAAGAGATCCGTTTTAGAAGATTTTCGGTTAAATAAACCAGTCAATCTCGGACACATTTATCAGTATTGTTGCTTTAATATTTTTCCAGCCAATCGAGAGGTCACAGTTCATCAAGAAATAACAAGCGACTATGAAGATAAATTGCCTTGTCTTTTCTAAACTACCATACTCATTTGTGATTGTTATCTTTCAGAAGAGGTTCAGTGAACGAGTTATTGCAGTGAAACTGAAATTGTCGACTCATAAAGACTGCTATAAGAAAAGCTATCATACCAATATCCTGGATATTATCCAGCTATCAGGTAGAATTTATGACCAAACTTTGGCATCAAAGCCCGCCCAAGGAACTTTTAAGGCCTGTGTTAACATGCATTACCAGAAGCATATAATATGAAAGCAAGCATCTAATGGTCTTTAGGAAATCCAAAAAAAAACCATGAAGAAAAATAGAGTAATTAATTATTGTTACTCTTGAACTCTTGAAAGTACTAGAAAGCCAGGAGATCTATTTCAAGTTTTACAAATGTAAAAATTCTATAGAAACACTCGACACAGTTATCAGAATTGTAGAAGAGCCAATAATAAAAATATACTAACGAACCAGTTTGTATGCACTATAGAATATCACTAACAGTGTTTTCTTTTCTATCGTCTCTTGTATCAATTTATCTACACTAATGCACTGCTCGGAATTTTTACAGATATTTCATATATGTGCAATGAAAGCGTATATATTTTAAACACCATGTCATTTTTATCAACTTTGATCCTAAATTTGATGAACTTGGAAAATTAAACCTTCGAAGGGATTTATGAAGCTTGAAGTGGATTAGTCGAAGGGGTTTTTGACTTTCAAGTACACGAAAAATGTAAATTTACTGCATAATTAACTACATATACCTAATAAAACAGGAAATTAAGTTAAAATTAATTTAGGGGCTTTTACCACAGTGCACTTAAGCACTGAATTAAAATGGATAGAATAGCCTTTTGAATCAAAAGCTCGAGGTTAAAGGCGAGCTCATAGATAACGGGCATGTGTATTTATCAGCGGTTGAACTTGCTGGTCAAAGAGCGATTAAACTTTTTCTCTAAGTTCAGTTTATACCTATCACTTTTGATTTAAATTCTTTTGATAAACGTTAAAGGCGTTGAGTCTTTTCCCTTAAATTTTTTTATTCTTTTTTCCCAAAGAATCCTCTTAGATAAATTGTGCACTTCCCTCTTCAGATATTCACCGGATTGAACGGATTTGGTGTTCGAGATGACGATTTTCGATTGTGGTGTTGGAATAAATAACCGAATCGCCCTCAATTATCACCTATCCTCCAATTTTCGACCCATCCAATGGTGACCGAACTTGAAGCTATATTTTTCATCTTTTTAAAAAAAAACTGTTGAATTCTGGTTGGATCAATATTAGATTAATCAAGTTGGACAGAGGAGACGCTTTAATTTGGAAGGGAAAGACGTTTTCATGAAAGTTTCTGACAAATATTAAACATTTCTTCACTGAAATTTAAATGTATAATTATTCTCTAGTAAAAAATAATATTAATATCATTCATTTAAAAAAAATAAAGCTATTAAATGGAGAATTAACCTCTGGAATTTAAGAACCTCCATTCAAATTAACTTCGTGGAATGAAATGGAGTTTTAGATTATTTCAGTGGAACGAGTATTTTATAGTCAGACATACGAAACTCTCCATAAATCTATCATTCCGAACATTTCACCAAAATTAGTCTGGAAATGTTTCAGCTATTCAGATATTCATCACATATACCCTTTAAGACAATAATTTGTTGATTGAAGTATTTAGCTCTAAAAAGTTAGAGAGTAAAAAGTGATTGTAAGAAATATATGCGACGCACAAATAGTTAACCGCAACTAGGCACTATAAGGCGATTTTGAAAATGCGCGCAGGAAGTGGGATCTCCAATTAGCAAATGGATTTTCCGCCAGCAAATGGACTCGCACGTAGAACCCACAAAAGCGACGATCCTTCCAAACTAATGGAAATCCGCTCGCCAACTCGTCGTCTGCTTGCATTGCATAGAGTACAGATGCACTACCGATGTGAGTACAAGCAAAGAATGTTGCATTCTCGAATTTTTTGAGGAGTTGGGACTTGGTAAAAAAATGTCGCATGGATGGATGACACCTCTATTTGGAAACCTCGCATATACTACTATTGGCGAGAAAATTGCCTTTGACGCTTCATAACTCAGCCTCAAAAAATGCTAGCGTAATAAGTAAATAGCCATTTGAAAGCTGAATGTATCATACGTAAATCAGCCTAAAGACGGTAATTTAAAAAATTTTTGTGGTTTGCAGACTGAAGAATGTAACAAACAGTACTCTCTAAATTTGAATCAGTTACATTTTACTAATTCATCAGTGACTGCATTCTAGCTATAGCAATTAGTAGAATTCTACTAACAATTAGTGAAAAATTACTATAATTTCAGTAAATTTCTACTGATACACCAGTAGAAACGGTAACTGAAATTTTAGTAAGCATAAGTGAAACTTCAGTTATTGTTTTTACTGGTGAATCAGTAGAAATCTACTAAAATTTTAGTAATTTTTCACCACTTATCAGTAGAATTATAATAATTACCATAGCTAGAATGCAGTCACTGATGAATTAGTAACATTTAATTGATTCAAAGTAAGAGAGTAAGGAATTTCGGGCACACTTTAAGAAGAGTCAAGTTTAGAGTATTATTTTTTATAGAAGAGGCAATGAGAAAAATGTGAAAAAATTCATGAAGGTGCTCCAAACACTTATAACACTTTACGCAAAGGCTCCGTAATTATTTACAATTTACAGAAAAGATGCGATTGCTTTATTTCTTCGTGAAAATCGCAATATTTAAAGACAGTTTTTTGTATTGGAAAACAAATGTTAGAAACCAGCGTGTTTCTTCTGATATCGTTCTCGCCTTTCCTTACAATGTATTAAAAAAGTACGGCACTGGATAAAGCAAGATCTAAGGTCAGAGAAAATATTCGGGAGTACATTTTGAGGAAAGGCGAGACTGATCCCAGAAAAAAAGGTACCCCGCTGGTTGTTTTCCAAAACAAAAAATTGTCTTTAAATATTGCGATTTTCACGAAGAAATAAAGCAATTGCATATTTCCTGTAAATTGTAAATAATTACGGAGCATTTGCGTAACCGTTTGGAATTTGAATCGTTCCAATATCTTAATTAGAACTGAAAATAGTATGGTTGTATATTTTTGTAATTGAAACCAACAATTTTTAATATTTTTCCAATTTGTCAACGGAAATTTGTTCATAAATATTAGGAGCACCTTCATACATTTTTTCACATTTTTCTCATTGCCTCTTCTATACAAAATAGTGCTCTAAACTTGACTCTTCTTAAAGTGTGCCCGAAATTCCTTACTTTTTGTGACATTTTTCAATCTGCAAACCACAAAAAATTTTTTAGTTTACCATCTTTACGCTGATTTACGTACGATACCTTCAGCTTTTTTTTACTTATTACGCTATTCACTTATTACGTTAGCATTTTTTTGGGGCTGATTTTTTAAGCGTCTAAGTCACTTGACTCGAATTTTCTCGTCGATAGTAGACCTTTGAATTTAGGAATCTTTACACCATAAGCATAACAGAAAGAATTATATTATATATATATATATATATATTTATCTGTGTGTATGTGTAAATCGCATTTATCGAAAGCACGATTCATCTTATGCAATGCATACCAATAGCGTTTTGAGAACAGGAAAAATGTCATCCTGGAGTTTAGTAAAGAATTTAATTACTTAATTTAAATTTAAATTTAAAATAATTTAAAAAGCGAGTTTTATTTTAATAAAATAATAATACTCATTTTCAAATTGTATAAAGTACGCCAGATTAAGATTATTATTTTCTCTAAAAATTTTCTGGCTGCTACGCTGTTTTTATGAAATTCACGTACCAGCATTATATTATGTCAGGTGTAGCATGCTTGAGCTGTACATAATGTATTTACTGTCGTCGTTACTTTAACGTTCAGCATTTCCAATTTTTTTTTTGCTTCCCAGTTCCCCACTATACTTCGAATTGTGAGCAAGAGGTAAACAACGATGTGTTTTTTCGCAAAATAATTCCCCATGAATTTTAACGATACTATTTCGCGTCAGCAATGCAAAGTTACATGATGCAGAGCAAAAACTATGCAAATGCACTTTCTACCTCGTATAGATGGGTCCTATATCAGTTGGAGCGTATAGATATTCTAATATCTTTATCCATATAGTGTGATTTCGATTTGCAACGTTATGTATGAGCTCGTGGTTTAATTGCCTTGAATTGAATATGCAAAGGAGATAAACCTTTATTTACCAAGAGCTAAAGAGAAGGCCTGATATAGTACCAAGTGCTGGGAGTAATTAACAATGGGAATCGCTTCGCCCTGGATTAAGTGTCCTTTAGGAAATTCTGTTCTACTGTCAACTGCTGAGCAGTTCAAAAGCCGAAGTACATATTCATTCGTGCGGAGGGAACATTACGTTAAAGGCTTTGAGGACAACAAGAGTTTGTGGAAAGGACAGGTTGGGATTTCTTCACCCTGCATACATTATTTACATATAGGTGAGGACTCTTGCATCATAATGCAAAAGAAGTTTTTTTCCTGTACAAAATGTTTTATTTCTCGCTTTTGTAATGAAAATTGAGAGAATAAGGTTAAAAGTTTGATGGTATTATATCTGAATAAAGTCAAACTTAAAAAACATAAATAGTGTGTAAGTAAGATTATGTTAATAGTGATTTTGATATTCATGAAAAATCAAAGAATAATTTTATATGAGATAAATTAAATTATATACCATGCTTTACAATTAATTTAATTATAATGCCTCGTTTCTTAGTTCACTGATACGCACTGGTTATTCACTATAGTCGTTCCCTATTCCCTACCTAACAGAGTAATTAATATGCCTTGAATCCTGCCAAAGGCGGGCTCTCAAGACGTGGGTAAACTTTAGTAGTCCAGAAAGCTTGCTTGTTTCCAAAACGACATGAACACAAACTGGCCGCAAACCTCCTTCAAATTCAGCTTCAGTAACGAAAATAAAGCATTACTTTGAAGTTTCTATCCCCAAATTAAAAAAAAAAATAAAAAACGTAATTTAACCCATGGAAGGTACACTGGTGCGAATTTGCACCAACGAAAATTTCAATTCAAAGGGAAATGAATTCAAGATTTTCTCCCCACTACGTTAAATATGCCTGTCCTCTAACTGCGTCAGATAGCAAGAGACCGAGGGCCAGTTGCGTCTTTTCTTGCAAGAGAAAACACATAAAGTTCGAATTGGTGCGAATTCGCAGCAGTATGCACCTTGAAAAATTTTAAATTATTAACTTTACCCTAAGCGGATAATTTCGTCAGTTCGAATCGGTTCGTTTTCAGTGTTTTGGTTAGGCGTTATATATAATAATTAATAAATAATAACTAAATAAAACTTAAAATTAAAGTAATCGTTAAATTAAACTAATATTTAAAAAATATTTTTTACTCGTGACAAAAATCAAACAAAAATAGTTCATACGGCCCTGACATGTTTACGTTTAGAGACGCTCGCTTTTAGTCCAAGGCCATTGTAGGCCATCTTCGAACCCCATCTTAAAGCGGAAGAGCAGTGTAAAAAAATTATTTTTTCAAAATATTCGTTTTAAAAATTAAAATTTACGAAAAATGGTGAAACATTTTCGAAATTTTAATATCACTAATCGATTGCGCATTAAATTTTACATGAGAAAGCACATCCACTTTTTAAATTATCTATAACTTTCAAGGAGATAACGAGCTTCGAAAACGGAAAATCCCGAAACGCACCAGTGTGTCTGTAGAGAGTGCGTGAAAGGAATGTGCCTTCTACGGGTTAAACGGACATGTAAATAATTAATAATTCGTAAAAGAATATTTGAAAAAACTTGCTGTTGTTTAAATGATTAAATATTCCGATAAGAGAATATTAAAATATTCTGGTGGACCAATACTGAAAAATATGAAAAAGTAGCAAAGGAGTAATTACACACAATAATTTTTTCAAGGGTACTCAGAAACTTGAGCAACGCTCTGGATATAAATTTTTTTGGCCTCCTTTACGATCTACACATCCGTTTCTTTCTCTCTGGTGGCAGTCTGAGTTTCTATATGAAAACTCGGAAAAGTTATAGGGAGTCACGTACAAAAAGTTTTCACCCTTTTCTCGATACTTTTTCATTTTAGTTTTTTGATCCGGTAGTAATTTATACCAAAATGTGTGGTCAATCAATTTCTGACATGCCTTAAGCCTCACCAAACTGGTCACCTATCTCACAACGAAACGATTTGTCCTCAATTGTTAACAAATTGGTTTTGCTCCGTAAGCGAAATTGACCGAGAGGAAGAAAAATCGATATCTAGAGGGCACTTTTGGAAATTAGAATAAAGGCATCCGATTCTAATGCTTTTAGGTATTGAGTTGGGTATGAGTATTATTGAGTGAGTATTATTTGGGTATGAATATTTACCAACTTTTATGACTTTATGTATGTTAAGTATGATTTATTTACATCGGCTACTCAAATAATTCATTTCTCCATTTTATGTTCAGAGCTGCTATATTTACGTAGTAAGAAAGATATTTTTTTATCTACTCACAAAATAAAAATCTTGAAAACGTACATATAAACTTCTTAATAAAGTCAATTTTGTTTGTAATATATAAGCAAAGCAGGAAATTGTTTTTTTCCTCTTGTAAAGTAATATTTAAATCATAAATCATTAAGAATGCATTTTGTACATTGTTTATATTTTAATTAATAATTGAAATTAATTTATTTGTCTTCTTTTCATAACGATATCAGAAACTTGTAAACTTTGAGTACAAGCGATGCCTAATATGCATAATTTTTCCGCGTCAAAAGATAAACTCAAATTATTATATTACTCTCGAATAAAGCATCCAAGTTACTTAAAACTTTCCTAGCAGTTTACTACGAACTTGTGTTGCGCACACATGTCATTTTCTGGAATTAATGGTGAAGGTCGTAGAAGAAACTTCAAGTACTTCGGGAGACGAATAGAACTCATTGCTCTTTCCGACGCGGGAGTTGAATTTAATTTTAAATTCCAGTTTTTCGAATACTTGAAAGTAAACAAACTTCTGAAAAGCCTAAGATTGAATTATTTTTTAAAAATACACGGAAAAACATCGAAATTATCTTACTCACAAATTTATTATGAAGAACCCGTGACTTTAGGTTGTAAATGAGTTGGCGGCGGACCTCAGCTTCAATTCACTTTCCGCGAGTGCAAAATAAATAAACTGAGTGACAACCGGAAGTGAGAATGGTAGAGGTGTTTTTCGCCTCTTTACTTGGTCATAGAGTGAAGGGGGTGCACAAGATTACATACGATTGCGTGTCGGTGTCGACAGTGACTGGGAGATACGCTCGTCTCCGGTTTGCCCACCCTAGGATTTTCCACACCCCCACCCTTGATATCTACCCCCCTCTGTTATCTATCTCTCTCTCTCTCCCACCCTTTCTCTTCTTCAGTGTGGTCCGCTGAGCGCCAACGCCCTGCGCAATAAGTACCTCCCGTTGTACTCGTACACACAGGTCCTTCACAAACCTGACACCAAATTCCATTTCTAACTTCCTATCCTAATTCTTTCTTTTCCAGTTCTTTCATCTTCGTTCTTGCGTTTCTCTAGCCTCTAGCCGCTGCCTTTCTCTCTATTTTCGGGGATCAACTGACTATAATTGAGAGTTGTCCGTTCATTAAATGTAGTTAGCAAAATCTCAAGAGCTTTAAAACTACTTTGAGTAATAGTTCTACTGAAATCTAGTTTGAAAAATTATCGTGAAAGTGATATATTTTTTTATTTTTTTACACTCAATTCGTTTTTCTGTTTTAATGGAGGGATTAACCACTCCAAATTTACATATGTGTATGGAAAACTAAATGGATGGATTACTGCTTTACGCTGACGTTGGAAAATATGAGGCAACCTATTTTTCAGGGGATGAATAAGTTCTCGTACCTATTTTTGATAATCTGGGAGATTAAATATTTTCTGCAAAACGGTAGGAAAGCTACCATACTTCTGCATTAAATATGTCCAAGATAAAGTGATTTTGTCAAGTCTAAAACAAAATTTTGAATAACTTACGAAATAATTGAAGCCTTGGCAGAGATAAGGGTTGATCAACCAAATTTTGGTGTCTACGGAGTTCTATAAAATTATTTTTCCTTTTTACATACCTGTTTTTTGTTCCGCGAAAGCGCAATAGCTATAGCTATGCAAATAGCAATAGCTAAAATGTCAATTTTCAAAAATTGTTTTGAAAAGAAGGTCAAAATAGTTGAAGTTATATTTATTTATTCGCAGCAGTAGCCTTAATCTTTTAATTTTATTTTAAACATAATTTAAACCGTGTTTTTCAAAATAATTTGTCATTTATAAAATATTATATTTGATATTACCGGCTCTGATCGTTTTACGGTTAGAACTTAAGTTCCAACAGTAAAACTGTTGGAACTTAAGTTCTAAAAGTAAAACGATCAGGGCTATAAAGAGGTTTAGGAGACTTATCATTGTTAAAAAGAAAATAGAATTCTATTTTCTTTTTAATAATGATAAGTTTCCTAAGCCTCGTCTTAGCCTTTGTAGTCCTTTTTTTATCCTTCCCTGATCCACCTGCTTGCTATTCCGCTAAATTTAGTTTTCTTGTTTTGCTTCTATTTAAAAGTTCTAGATTGTAGTTTTGAACAAATATTTTTAAAATTGAGATTGATGCGAATAAATAAATAAACTTAACTATTTTGACTTTTTTTTGGAAACATTTTTCGAAAATTCACATTTTGGCTATTGCAACGCTTTCGCAAAACAAAAAACAGATACAAAGAAAAAAATAACTTTATAGAACTCCATGGACACAAGAATTTGGTTGATCCATCCTTATCTCTGCCGAGGCTTCAGTCAACATTTTAAAATGTAATTGGGTTCATTTTGAAGATAAATCTGCTCTAAAACTATTAATGAATCTTACGAAAAACAATATCTTCCAACAATATTTGGTTTATATTCGTATTTTATTAGTTTATATTCGTATTTTATTAGTAGGCAAAAAAAATTTCTAATGTTTAGAGATAAAACATTTTTTAAATACACATATTCACACTTATTTTAGAATTTTTCCAATACGTAGTTAAGTTAAATCAAAGTGTAGAAACAGTGAAAGTCTTTCAAGACTTAAAAGAGTTGCTGCTTGAATTTTCGTTTTACCTACAGGGCAACACTGGTATATGTAAATGAAGACAAGTTTTTCAGTATTCTTTTTCGTAAAAGTCGTTCGCGACCAAGATCCCAGAAGGCACGTAAGATCCAACTATATGTAGCCAAGGCACCATCAGGTCATTTTCAGAAAAGTTTCGAGGTCGGACAGTCGGATTTCTAAAGTCATTTAACAATGAAACTCTTTTAGCTTTTATTTGTTTATTTATTTTATTTCATTCTTAACTTATTTTTTAAATAAAGCGCAACAATATTTGCACGGAAATTGTAGACCCATTGTCTCTCTAAATCCTGGTTTGGAGAAGGACAGTAAACTTCCTCAATTCTAAAATCACATCAGTCTCGAGCTGCCAGTTATAACTCTCAGTTTTTAAGCGCCTTAATTTAATTGGATTAAATTCGAGCGACACTTGTTCTCTTTTCTAGCTCAAGCGCTTCAAAGTCTCGAATAAGGCCAGAAAGCACTGAAATCGTTGTTACATTGGAAAACTCTATCCAATAACAATTTCAACTATCCTTTATTGAGTCGGATATTCTTTTGATCCATCGAACTGCATTCGGTGATAATAACGAGCTGATTTCCATTCAATTTATGGAAAAGTTCTGAAAGTTTCCGTTCACAGAGAAGGGATGACTTAATAGAGTTTAAAAGTTTGTTAATTTCATTTCTTTACATATTAAACTCAGTTTCTGAAATCGGATCTATTTTAATACGTATCTTTAAAAAATGTAGAGTAACAAACTTTAAATTCAATTTAAAATTATGAGAACTGACTTCCAGAAAATTAGTATCTACTGTATATTTTGCAGACTTTCTTAATCAAACTTTCTGTTTCTACTGTATTATAGAAATTATTATGATTATATATAAAGTTTCGTGTTCATTTCCTTTATCACAGTAGAAACAGGAAAACCCAGACCCTTTTAACTGACTCTTTTTAAAAGGAAATTATCGCGACAGCGAACTCTCAGAGGATAATAAGGAGCATCTTATACAGGATTCCTGGACGAAAGGAAGATGAGAGGAAAGGAAGGAAGCTGAGAGAACTAAGAGGCTAAGAAAGGGTAAACTGCTACGAAAAGACCAAATGTCCTACTGTATTTTCCTTTTGATCCATTAAAACAAGTACTTCAAAGTATCAGTTGCTTCCCTTTTAGTGAACTTTGCCTTTGTTGGTTTAATTCCAAATATTTTTGACATAAATAATTGGCTCAAAGGTATATCTCCCAATAAAAATGAGATTGATAAAGCAATAAAAGTTTTAGTCGAGGAAGGAGTAGAATATGTCGATTTTAAAAAATGACCTCAACACGTTGCAAAATCGATCAAGCGTTAAACGTAAAATCGAACTTCAGAACAATTCATCTTTTGGTATTTGTGGAAATTTATCCTCGTTTCGTCATAGATCGCGCAGGCTCAAACGGACAGCCAGCGGTGGTATGAAACTTATTGGCAAGTTTGCGGACGTCGTTTCTGTCCGCCTTCTCGTTTATTCTGTGCTTTTCATTTTCTATCCTTTACACCTTCCTCTTTTATATATCTGGACGCGACAGCTCTTCCACTTGTGTTCTGTCTAGATTTGTCCCAGATCCTTCGTTCTTCTGACTTCCGTCTCTCGTTCTGCTTTTCGGATGCCAAAGAACACCTCTTACAGATAACTGCTCGGTCCTCTCGGTTGTTCAACTAAAGAACTTTTCCAGATGTTCAGAGACGTTTTAGTGACTCGTATTCAGGAAATCGAAAAGATCAAATATCAAAATATGCAATTTACGAACTTTTATTTATAAAAAAGGTGACAGGTTAACCACTCTTGAAATCTGATGAATCAGTCTCCATTAAATATTTTAGAATTTTTTTAACAGCTCTATTTTATCATAGAAATAAAAAAGAAACAATTCCGAATATATTAAGTCAAAGGAAAAGTTTTAAAAAAATTTATTGTTTATTTTTTGATTAAGGAAATCACGTCTGGGATACATTTCATTTGGACAATTCGAAATATTCACGAAACTGACGAGCGACTGAAATGTGATTTCGCTTCGCACTCTAGTTATGATGAAACTGGATATCGATGTACGACACGACATCGACAGTTCGTGGATGCGTTTTAAACGTTATATACATAGAAATTTAATCCGTTGATTTCCATGCATTTTCTCAGAAATTGTCCAGGTAGAGCTTCATGCAGTATATCATTTTCATTCTTTAAAGGTGACTAATAATTAATTTTTAGAAATACAAAAAATTAGTAAGAATAATATATTTCTCCTTCAAATTTTTTATTTTCCAAGAATATACAGACAATTAGACTTGAGTAATGAATTCGAAAATGTGGTAAGAGATTCACTTGACAGTTCCTGAATTTCAGTATAGCGTTGAGAGTTCTTTGTGCTGTTTTTCCTTCAGAGTAATATCTACGGTTTGTGTGAGAATGATTAATGCTTTTACTTCCACTAATAATATCGATAAACCTACAAGAACAATACTGGGTATTTCACTATATATTCTTGTTTGCACTGTAATGTAATTAGTTTTCCATCCATTGTATGTAAAAAGTAATCAACTATTGATTATTTTTTCCCTTAATTCTTGTATAATTCAGCTCTCAAAGATTTCGAGAGAAGTTGTTTCAGAAATTTCTATTCTATAGAAAATCTATTCACTTGATTAAATTTGACAGAAGCACTTATGTATATAGAGAAAAAAGAAAATCACGTAGAGTGCTGAAACAAGTTTCCTTGCACGTAATACTGAACTGCAAACTTCAGTAAAGGTCCACAAAGGTCTCTTGACTCTTCAAGTATAGACTTACACATAGGGTTGCTCTCTTCTCAGTTCACTATATAAAGTACTACATAAAATGCTGACTACAAAATTTTAAAAAAAGCCACAAAAGAACCCTCTCTCTAACTACCTTTTATCGATAAAAAATAAAACTTTGCATCATATAAAGTTTATATATTGATATTCTAAACCTACTTACTGCATCAAATATTCATACATTACATTACTGAACAGTAATCATTGAAACGAATTTTATGAACTTATTGGTATTTATACTGACATTTATCATAAATCTTTCCAAACACGAAGAGATGCACTGAGCATAACTTTTATGTATGTAAAAAGGAAAAGAAACGTCTGTCTCACATTATTCGGAACATACTTGCGGAGAGTACAGTCTCCAATATCTATGAAATTCAAATGCTCTGATCTCGACGATGGTTGGCATAGAAAATTTCTCTGAATAATCTTTTACTTCAAATAAGGAGATGGCAAAAATATTACTAAAAAGAAGTTATTGCCCATGAAATATATTTTCACAAATTATTTTTCTTTATGCCCATTTAAAATCATTACAACAAAATTCAGAATAATTTCTAAATGAACCACAAATATTTTACAATTTTTATCATAGGTTTTAATCCTTCCGTTGGAGATGTGAATTGGTTTTAGATTGGGCAGAATTATTTTTCACAGTATTAAATTCAGCTTCATGAGAAGGTTTATCGATTCAATTGTGAGTAATGCTCACAGTTACCTCGGTGAAGAATCGACCGAGAATTTATTCGAAATTTAAAAATTACAGTCAAATAAGCGAACCAAACTATACATTTTATAACGGTTCGTTGGAAACACAAATAGCTGCCATAGAATCAAAATCCACGAGATCGAGTGGAAAATAAAACTCGAAAGCGAGAATTAATTTTTCTTTGGCAGTGAAATCGCTTCAAGGACGAAAATAAAAAAAGTAAAACGTCGTTCGTTTCAAGTCGAGAAGAAAAATTGTGAAACTGGAGAACTACGAAAAATTCAGGGATCGCTTAAACTAATCCAGTGCCATCTTTCATAACTTCATGGAAATGGTTAGACTGAACCTTCCCATTTCCCTTTTTCACTCCGATCTCTTTATTTTCGTCCATTAATAGTCCGCTTTATCCACGTGCCTTACTTGTCTGCAAAGTGCACGATTCCAAAGTCTTGTTAAAGTTGACGAAAGTTTTCGGAGCAGAGCACTTCTACCAAAAGCAAAAACGCGATATTCCCACCATCAGAGGATTTAATTTATTGAGCCAATTATATGCTTCATGTTTGCTTCTCATTAAGTTTATCCTTCAATTCATTATTCATTCAACATTTGCTGCTAAATTCCTCTATTAGTTGAGCTTATCCAACTATTTTGTTCGTTTAACTAACTATTTTAATGAAACTAAAATACATTGACTTCGCAATACTATCTCGCAACTGAAATGAAATTACAGAACTGGATGGTTAGCCAAATTGTAAGCAAAAGTTAGCGACTCAATCGAGTCCTTTGATTAGTCTATAAGTGAAACTCAATCCCATTTTGGTTTCAAAGCTAAACAATCAAATTACATTGTTCCATTTAGACAACTTCGATTCCATATTAAAGGGAATTACTTGCAACTTATGTTTTGTTACAAGTGTTAATGCACAGATCAATTTTAATCATAAAATACAATTTAGGTAATGGTGTATTAATTTGAATAAAAAAAGGGACTTAATTTTATTCTATCCATGTAAAATAAATTGGTTCAATATTTCCAACGACTTGTACTGTTCATAAAATATTTGATTAAATGTATAAAAGTGAGTTTAGGTCAGGAGATCGAAATATGGAAATATTTTATGGTACTTTTTCATTAAAAATTTTTCTTTCTGTAATCTAATTCTATAAAATTGTCTAAAAGTACAAATAATTATTATATAATATAATTTTGCTATAATTATGGTAAAACTGTAATACCGTGAATTCAATCAAAATTGACAACCTGACACGATTTCATCTGATCATAATGTTTCGTTTTTATACATACAGATACAGGCGTACAAAAACAAGCACGTGAACGTGTTTCATCACTTTTTACAATCACTTTAAAGTGAAGTTTGAAATTTTACTTTGTTGCATGTAATATAAGTTTACGAGTTTGCAGCATTCATGAATTGAAACTGCAAGCTAACAAATTGTGAATCAGTTAAATAAAAACAATTTAACAGTTTCAGAGAATAAAATTTCATAGACAAATTTTTTATATCTTTATAAATTGTTTGATACGTTGGTTTCATAATATATTCGATCTCATACGTTATGGAGAATCATTGGTCGACATATCGTTCCAACGATCTATCGTAATATGGAGAATATGTCCGTCAAACTGACCGCACATTATTTGCGTCATATTCCAACAGTGACATTTACGGCAGCTACTTGTTTAAAGCATTGACGTATCCAACTTATGCTTAAATTGAGGAATAAGCAAAGTGTCACTGCGGTATTGATACCTAACACAATACTAATTAACTCATTTCCACATTGGACAATGATAATAACTTAACAATGTTTTAATAAATTACTCAATTTAAATTATTGCTTGAAAGGACCAAGGGGTATAATTTTGCGAAAATGAGGCACAGACTACCTGATGAGACATTATACAACAAGGACAAGACTTTAACGTTTCATTTATATGCTAATGGTTTTACGGAGTAAATCTGCACCATTGTCTGGGAGTTATAAGATGCATTCATGCAATGCAATTTGTGCATGCAGAGAAGTCTTTGGATATTAATATTAACGTCATTGTTCATAAAAATGATGCTCTAATCTCCTTTCATGGTTAAGCTATTCACCAGTTAGTCATATTATATGGATGGGTGATTCTCCCTAGGAAGGGCACTTTTGTGTCCCAAGAGATAAATTATTGAAACTATTGGTAATATCAATATGAGACTCGGTAAAAATCTTCATTTTAGAACTTTATAAAATGATTTGCAATAAAAAACTGGTTTATAAAATCATAAACCAGAATAAAATAACATGAAACACCCGAAAAACGGTTTTGGAGCATGTTCACAAATACGCGACGCACACTTTAGAGTCATATAGTGAATGTAAACTAAACTATTTTCAAATTAATGATTAATGGTCTTAAAAAGTAACTCAAACTGCACAATTTTCAGCTTTAATATTTTAATTTAACTATAATATACATAACAATACACGGTAAAAAGTAAATGGCAGAAAGTGCTATTTAAAATTGGCAAATGTGCCTTGTAATCAGAAAATAGCACTTTGTATTATTTTAAATTAGCACTTTTACCATTTAAATTGTACAAAGAGCCAACTCTAAATTATACAGTGACACTTTCCTATTTAAAATAGCACTTTGTATTATTTTAAATTAAGGCTTTTACTATTTTAAATAGGCAAGTGTCACTGTCTAACTTAAAGTTAGCTCTTTGTACAATTTAAATGGTAAAAATGCTAATTTAATTTAAAGTAATACAAAGTGCTATTTTGGGATTCCAAGGCACATCTGTCGATTTTAAATAGCATTTTCTGACATATACTTTTTACCGTGTATATGGGGCATTATTTCTCAACTGCCCCAACCCAAAAATCAATCAGGCTCGATCGGACTTAAATTTGGGTAAAGTGCAGTCCTATTGGATAGTAGTTTATGGGAAAAAAATTTTGTCTCTGGGACACATATTTACCGATAGGGAGGGGGTTTAATTTTTTAGTTCTGTACGTGTACCATCTATTTCGATGATTTATACCTCTCTTAATATCAATAAATTCAAATTTTTTTACTTCTCCAATTTTGATAGGGCTTTTCACGCCCTTTCCATTGATCGTACACATTTTTGGGAAAATAAGTATTTGACCTTCAAAAATAAAAATAAAAAATAAATTTGAATTTTTTTCGAATTTAGGTTATTTTTTTTTCTTTTCCTTTTATCTAGAAATAAAGCTTAGGTTGTTGCCTTTAAATATCTATAAGTTTAAAAATGGATATATTGTTATTTATTTTTTAAAATAAGCATTATGTAAGTTTTTTTCGATTATAATTTTTTTCAAGGATTTATGACTCATTTAAAATCAACAAAAAGAAATGTTCTCACTATAGTTTCGGTAGGGTTTTTCATGCCCTTTCTTCTGATCATAAGCATTTTACGAAAAAATAAATGTTTGAACTTCAAAAATGAAGGTTAAAACAATTATTTCTTCAACAAATGCTTTGACCTTATTTTTGAAGGTCAAACATTTTTTTCAAAAAATGCTTATAATCAGTAGAAAGGACATGAAAAACCTTACCGAGGCTGTAGTGAAAACATTTCTATTTATTAATTTTAAATGAATTATAAATCATTGAAAAAAATGATAACCGAAAAAACTTACATAACGCTTATTTTCAAAATTAAATAACAATATGTCCATTTTTAAACCTATAGGTATTTAAGGGGGCGTGATACGTTATGATGTCACGAATTACCGACGGGGTATAAAAAATATTCGGCAATCCTATTTTTAAAAAAACAAAGATATCAAGTTGAAACTTAAGAGAATGTTAGGAAATAAGAATGGGCACATCTGCTATGTGTCATATTTTCAAAATTTTGAAAAAATATTTTTTTCAAAATAATTTTTTTTCAAAATTTTAAAAAGATGACACATAACAGATGTACCCTATTATATTTTCTATCATTCTCTTAAGTTTCAACTTCATATCCTTGTTTTTTTAAAAATAGAATTGCCAAATATTTTTTATAACCCGTTAGTAATTCGTGACATCATAACGTATCACATGCCCTTAAAGGCAATAATCTAAGTTTTTTTTCTAGATAAAAAGAAAAGAAAAAAATAGCCTAAATTCGAAAAGAAGTCAAATTTATTTTTGATTTTGATTTTTGAAGGTAAATACTTATTTTCGCAAAAAATGTGTACGATCAATGGAAAGGGCGTGAAAATCCCTATCGAAATTGTAGAAGTAAAAAAATTGATTTTATTAATATTAACAGCGGTTCTAAAAGTAACAAAATGATGAAGTGACAAAAATTTAATGAATTTGAAAAATTAATTGTTTTTATTTTTAAAAAGTATTTAAAAATTTTGTTTGAAAATTTATTTTGCTTTTTCTTGTACCAGGTAACAATTTCTAATCTTGTTAATTCTTACTTGCTGAAATTCTAGAACATTTTATTATTCTTTGGAAAAATGAACCATAGTTACACGAGAGTAGATAATGCTTGACGTCAAAAAGTCCTAGAAGCATTTGAAATAAATTTTAAGCGTGACTACTTTCATAAACTCTTTTTATGATGCTAATACATCTAGTTATAGCAAAAAACAATTATTTGAACACATTTTTTATTTTTATTTTACTTTTTCCAAAAGTGCCCTTTGTATGGAGAATCACCCATATACATACTGAAAATTATGAAGCTTTAATGACAAGATGACCTTGTCAAATTGTCACTGATGTAAGACAAATATAACTAACGATTATTTATAAATTGAATCTTGGATTTCGAGTTTTAAAAATGATATTTACGACAGATGATGACAGTGTTAAATGAATGAAATAAATGAATGAATGAATGAATGAAAAACGATTCCGAGGTAACCTGTTGCCACCGGCAACATAGGAAAAGCAACAACATGTGCAAATATCTCGTGCAGCGGAGGAAATATTCTCATTTTATGATAATAAAACCCCCTACCTAGAATGGTTGTGATGTTTCACAGAATGGAAATACAAAGGTAGGACAACTCTTTGCATTTTCTTGTTCGCAAAGCCGGATCTGCCGAGGACCACTTCCGGTAAGCAAATCTACTTTCTCTATATTACTTACGAAGCCAATATGATCATATGCAAGTCATTGTAACAATGTATACATTGAAAATGCATCGCGTCGACATTTCCCAATCTAAACGTACTCTTGCTTTTTTTTGTAAAGTAAAACATTTTTTATCATTTTTTATGTTATTTTTTTACAATGCAAAGAAAGCTTGGAGTAAAATTAACTTTATATGATCACAAAAAATCCCAAGGTATCATTTTGATCTGCAGCAAAATGAGAAATCGAAAAACAAAAGACTTTGACAATAGAAGAAATGATCCACTTCAAATTAAAATAATATTGCTGTAGATTAAAATAATATCCCACGATTTGCTGTGATCGAAATAAATGAACATAATGAATAATACCAACAAAATATTTCGATAAAATAATAAATATTTTGCATAAATATATGCCTAAAAACTATGTTTTTATGGAACTTTAGAATAGAGAAAAAAATAATTTGAAATCAAATCACGAATTTGGATCCTCCTTTGAGCGTTAAGTAATATATGGATAGAGATTTATATAAATTTATTTATATAAATTATTATTGTTTGCTACAATTCTGTTTTTATTAACAATATTCTAAACGTGGAGAGATAATAGTCTGATTCTCATGTACAATAAAAGGGATGATTCTCTACAAGCATGCCACGGGATGCATATAACTGGTAGCCAATTTAATAAGGTTGCTTACCATAAATTTACATTACGAAATCGAAAAAGTCTCCACAAGACTGCCTGCGGTATAAAGGGAGAAATTATGTTTGTCTTTATTGTCAATCCAAATCGATTTTTGATAATGCGGTTACTAATTCACAAAAAATTCCACGGTATCATTTTAATCGGCAGCAAAATGATAAATAGAAAAACAAAAGACTCTGACTATAGAATAAATGATCCGTTTTAGATCAAAATAATATCGCTGCAAATTAAAATAATATCCCACGATTTAGTGTGAATAAATAATACTAACACTAATATTTGAAATTTGTAATTACGTTCTGTTTTTCACGGATTATTTTTGACTAAGTGAAAAACTTTGATTACAAAAGTATGACTTTGGAACGTGGATGAAATACATAATCTGAGTCCATACAGGGTGTACACGTAATGGCTTACATACATGGAGAAAAATGCTACCCGGCATAAACCGATGCACGCAAAAAGCCCTTGTACAGGGGTTTTTGCGCATACAGAATGTTTTCACTCCTTACATTTGCATGTGATTCAATGTATGTAAGCCGCTAGATGTCCACACTGTATAAAATGAGTTTCCAATAGTTCTTACTGGAACTTAAACACACGTTTTGTAGAAGACCACTTCTTCCTGGGTGCATGGATTTGCAAACATTAAGCAATGACTTGGTAATCTTGTCACGTGTGGTGTGGTCGGATCAGTGGCCATTGGACTGAATTCAGGAATCGAGGAAAATGCAGGAATATAGAGAGGTTTTGCTTAACTGCAAGTTCACATTCCTAGTTTCTCACATAAGATGACATGATACTACAATATGGGCATTCGTAACTTTCTCTAAGCAATTCACTTAATTAATTTTTATACTCCGAGGTTCATTTTCGTATTTTGCACCACTTATATTTATGATAATTGAATTACACTCATGTAATGTTTTGTTTCACATTTTCCTCCTGCATATTATATCCTGTTTTTGGAAATTACTTTTTAAAGACAATCTGTTCTTAACAGTGATGTGAAGAAGTTAAAATTAAATTAAGTTTATGACTTAATATAAAGGGTCAATGTAACATTACACATGTCTTCGAACATGTCACGATTCAAGGTAAAGATTATTATTGACAAGGAATAGAATTTCATTTCAGTTGTTATAGCGCTTTACAATTCGATTTTCAATTTAATGGCTCGTAAACGAGGCATTAAATTTTCAATTTAATGTCTATTTAGTGCCTCGTAAACGCATGAAGAATAATCCGGACTTTGAATCTGTTTTCATTTAATAGAAATAATATTTGCGGTCCACTTATGAAGAACGGCACTGTTGTCGTTTAGCAGGATGTTATATTGGTTCTCTAATCGCACCAAGATCCAAGTACTTCGTGTCCTACACCCCAGAGAATATTACGTGTAATATATTTTTTACATGGATCTGCAGTACCTACTATGGATTCTTGATGGTGAAAAAACTCGTCAGTGCGGTTAGGAAAAATTGAAAAATTGAGAAAAATAAATGATTGGAAGAAGTAAATAGTAAATTTCGATACGTGTGTGAGTGGTGATTATTTAGCGCACGAGACGTTTTTCGCACGAGCGAAGCGAGTGAGAAAAGTC
>JBAGKK010092876.1:0-26345 GCA_037177015.1 Euceroptres primus
TTAAAAAAAAGAGAAATTAAATAGCTTTTATGGTTTACGAATAATCGCGATTCCTTTTTTGTTGAACAGACTGTACATAATAATTCAAGATTTGGATGAGCTGAGTGTACAGAAAATTAATATTATTATTAAAATTTCGGTTCAATTAATTCAATAAATTTAATGTCAATCAGTCTCATACATTTTTTGTTTTTGTTCAAGACAAATATAAAGATACGTCTAAATGATTAAAATTTAGTTATAGTATAGCATATTATATAAAATTTAGTTCTATTATAGCATTTTATATCATGCCGTTCTAGTCTTCACTTGAAAGAAAACATTTTTCTGGCATAATGTCTTTACGTCGATGGGCATTGTCTTTACATAATATAAGTACTTACGTATGAGCGTATGGAATTTGAGGAGATATTTTACACAGGTTGCATTCTTTCCCAACTCAGCGCACCTCGAATTTTCAACCTTTACCGATCCTCTTCAAACTTTGCTATTTTGCAGCCCTATATGTCCGAACTTTTAAGGCAAACCCATTCACCACCATAATGCATGGTTATCGAGATATCGGTCATGGTAGTTTCACCATTTTCGTGCGCAGAACATTTTTCATTCGCATCTGTAATCTATGTAATCTAAACCAAATGAACTTTATGTTTAGTGGTTAAGGTATTTTAATAAGCTTTATGAAAGTAATAATCATTTTCTAGATAGTTATTATTTTAGTCCGTATTTCTCAATTAGAAAACTTTATTCCAATGGTTCTCTCAGGAGCCATCACCAAATTGAATCAAATTAATTTTAAAATTATATTATACTTTTTTATCCTCGAAGGAAAAAATGGAAAAATTCGTCATTACTGAAATATTAAATAAAATATTTATTTTATTCAAAAAATAATTAAACAGAATTGTGAACATCGTCCGTTTCTATCTAAAGTCACTGCGCGACAAGTGTTTTCAACTTCATTCAAAACAGATAGAGTCCCTGTTACTAGAGTAGAAGATATATTTTCTCGAAATATTTTTTAATTTTCGCCCACTCTCTTTCACACTACACTTATCGCTTGAAATAAGGCCGGACTCGGGGGTAGACGGCCTTAAAGTTGATGCTGTTAAAATCCAGTTTGAACCGGATTTGAAGCAACGAGCGAGCACTCTTATGTCAACATTCAGGACCTTCAGTGTCGCCTGACAAGGGTCACTCGAGGGGGGGGGGGGCAGAATCAGTGAAGTGTGAACGACCATGAAGCCGGCCTTATTTGCAGCGGCC
Source organism: Euceroptres primus (assembly GCA_037177015.1). NCBI lineage: Eukaryota > Metazoa > Arthropoda > Insecta > Hymenoptera > Figitidae > Euceroptres > Euceroptres primus. Next base: position 1,267 of record JBAGKK010092876.1, read on the forward strand.
TCGTTTACAGCAATGAGTGTACTAAATTTTAAATAAACTCTACAATATACTAATCTATTCATTATAATCTGATATTTGTATTGTCATTTTAATGAATAGATTAGTATTTCTAGTGTTTATTTAAAATCTAGTAGTGTGAAAGAGAGTAGGCGAAAATTCAAAAATATTTCGAGAAAATATATTCTCTACTCTAGCGGCAGGGATTCTGTCTGTTTTGAATGAAGCTGAAAACACTTGACGCGCAGTGACGTTAGTCAGAAACAGATGATGTCCATAGTTCTGTTTAATTATTTTTTAAGTAAAATAATTATTTTATTTAATATTTCAGTAATGACGGATTTATCCATTTTTTCCTTCGAGGGTAAAAAAGTATAATAAAAAAACTACATTTTAAAGTTAATTTGGTTCAATTTGGTGATGGCTCCTAGGAGAACCATTGAAAAGTTTTCTAGTTGAGAAATACGGACCAGTTTTCTAATTGAGAAATACGGACTAAAATAATAATTATCTAAAAAATGATTATTACTGTCATAAAGCTTATTAAAATACTTTTCTAAACCACTAAACATAAAGTTAATTTGGCTTAGTTTACATGGAATAATATGCGTTTGAAAAATGCTCTGCGCATGAAAAAGGTGAATCTGCCGTGAGCGATATCTCGATAACCATGCATTATGGTGGTGAGTAATTTTGCCTTAAAAGTTCGGACATATGGGGCTACAAAATAGCCAAGTTTCAAGAGAATCAGTAACGGTTGAAAATTCAAGGTGCGCTGAGTTGGGAAAGAATGCATCATAGGCAAATTACAAATTAAACACAGAATAACAATAAGTAGGTTAGTAGGTGATGCATTTGTTGTAATCCAGATAAATATTGATAACTTTGTAGCCCTACTCGAATTAAAAATTATGATTAAGCACTTGAAATAATAATTATAATAATAGTTGTAATAGGAGTAGTAGAAAATATTTGCTTATTAACTATACTAGACACTTTATTCGCGAGTATTTATTCAATGACCAAAAATATGTTGGTATGTAATTATGAATTAAATAGAGGTTAATAATTGCTAATTACTGCTTATATATTGCAATAATAATTTTATGTTTAAAGGCATATAGTTTGTTTAAAAAATGTTATATACTTTCATGTATGTAATATAAATAAAGTTGCATCCATCCTCCTACTTGAATCCCATACATATAGGTACATACACTTTTTTATTTCCAACATACATATGTACACATATACTATGTAGCTATGTATTAGTGTTCCAAAAAATTACTCCCTTATCGCAATTAAAGTTTACAAATCTTTATTATGGTCTTTACTTTTGTAAAAAAAAAGTGTTAAAGAGAATATTTTTTAAAATGAATTTTTAATACCCTTTTTTGTCATGTTTTTTTAAAATGAATTTTTGTGCACCCCTACTTTTGTAGACAATTGCAAGACGAATTAAATGACTTATTATAGTATATTAAATTATAGTTAATAAAAATAAATATTTATAGTTATAATCAAATTGCAGCATGTAATTATATTGTATATCATACTATATATTGCTATATATTACCAACAATGTAAATTAAACAACACACATACAAACTATTGTTCACAATGGAACTAGTTGACAATAATAATTCTGTATGTGCTAAAGTAAAATACCTTATAAACAACGACGGGGAAATTTTAAATATTATTTATTTTGACCTATCTTTTATATATGTACAAAGTTTTTTTCTCAAAAGGAACCGCGATTTTCATGAGCTCCTCTTGCATTTTTTAAAAAATTATTTATTCTTTTTTGGTGAGCCCTAGAGGATATGTATCAAATAACAAAATGCTTGCAAGTTTTTTTTTTCAATGTTTAACAATCTTATACAAAATTGATCTCTTCTCTTTATGCAGTAAAGAAAAGTCATGCGTCAATTAAATAAAATGTTTTCAAAAGTGATCTAAAAATAATTAATTTTCACACTTCCTCAAACAATTGAGAGCTCAGAAAGCAGAACCGAACGAGCGCTCGAGCAGTAGGCAGGAGTAAGGATGACGCGCAGAAAACGCGACGAAAGTTTCGTGGCGTTTTCTGCGCGTCCCCACTCCTGCCTACTGCTCGAGCGCTCGTTCGGTTCTGCTTTCCGAGCCCTCAATTCTAAAAGTAAGATAAAGTTATTACCGTCTCACCTTGAGGCTTGATAAGAAGAGAAATTATCTTAGAAGTAGAATGTCCAAATTCCTAATAAAATATCTTAGATATTATAATAGAATAGCAATATTATTATACTATGGACAAGGGAAGAAAATTAAAAGCGATTTAGGAATACTGTAGATTTAAATCAGATGATGATTTAACAATACAGATTATAGAATATAGGGCGCCCAAAATTGACGTACAGACATTATTGTTTTTTTTTTCTTTTTACAAAATGTTACGTTTTTTATGTTTGCATGGAATGTAGAATTTCTCCTAGAGTTAGAAGTAGAGTTATATTTAGATTTATATTTGTATTGATATATAAAATTTCAGGATATGTTGAAAGAGAAGCAGCAGGAGATTGAGGCTCTTCGTAAAGAGAGAAATTTGGAACGAGAACGAGTTATAAAAGCTGCTAATCAGGCAGATCAAGCCGAGCAATCTGTAATAACCCTGAAAAAAGAATATGATAAGGTATACAATCTAACTCAATGCTCAACGCATAAAATAAGTTTTTCCATTTATATTTTTTATACATTCGTATTTAATTATCAATATATAACACTAGTTCCGTCAAGATATGGAGAAAACTGTCCAAGATTCCCAAGGCGTTGTCGCCAAGTTGCTTAATGATAAGAATTTACTCAGAATGCAATTGGAGGAGGAGAAAAGAAAGTGCGAAGATCTTCTGTTTCGATTCGAAGAAGAGTCTATTTACAAAGATGACATTCAGGTAAAATATTTAAAACTTGGCTTTTCAATATGGAGTTAAAAAAATATAGATGAAACTGTTTTGCGGAATCTCCATTAAATTTTTGCAATATTGAGTACACTTATGTTTTATTTCATAAAAAATACTAGCAAAATTTTAGAAAATTCTTTTTGGTGTAGATTATCTCATTAACAACTTTATTCGGGTGGAGAAGGAACAAGTTTGTTTTAAATCGCTTTTGTCTTAGCTTTAAAAAAATATTATGTACCTACTAGAATATTTCATTATCATTATATTCTGTATAAAACTTTTGTTTCTCGAATTGGAATACATACATCTTATTCGGTGGTGGCACCAATGTAAAAAGTATGGTAGGATAGAGATTTATCCTTGATGGTTTTACTTCTTTTGCTTTCCTTATATGTAGGGCTGAAATTTTTCAAATAGTTTTTTTTTATATTGTTGAAATAATATTAGATTTTCGTTCATTCTGCTGAAAGGTACAATTTCATAATTAGTATTCTATTAATATTTAAAACGCAAAATTATGTCGCAACTGTACTTAAATCTAACAAAAGAAATTTAATGTTATTTTCAGAAACAGAAAAGTGAACAAAGCGTGAGTATCCGAAGGAAGTCTTTTGGTTCCGACGAGGTGTTGATGCTGTATTTCTGCTCTACTTGTCTTATCATCATGCTAGTCTTTTCTCTTAGCTTGCCTTCTCATTACTACCAAAAGCTACCTAGTATCGCTTCTTTCGATTGCTTTCGTTACTAATACACTACACTTAAAAATTGAATACTTTGGAAGATATTCAAAATAGAAATAGACTAATATGTATTTACTTAAAATTTACTTACGAAAAACATGTATTTACTTAAAACGATTCGCTTTTTCTTTACTTAATTGGCAACTTGCGAGTATCTTCTTCCTATTGTTGAACATTGTTGCATAAAATGTTATAGTAGGTGATAGGTATGATGGACAACAAAAATATTATAAGATATAAAAAATGCATTACTAACAAAACTGTGGTTATGTTCTGATGATAAGGTATTATTTTATAGAAAATAGTACCATTTATGAATATTGAATAATTGTTATTGCGATTATGGTAAATTTGTTAATATTTATTTTTATATCTCTTTGCAAGAACTAATTTATTTCAATTTTTTGAATTGTCAAATACTTGTTTATCACATATTGAAATATATGTATACATATTCATTTATTTATTTATATAATTCTTTATTAGTTATTTTCCTTTTATTTGATAATGGCTCTTCTTTTGCGATGCAACATTTTTATTAAGAAAAACATGAATTTTACGCATTTCTTTTTCCACACCGAAATTCAGTAATGGTCGGTTAATTTTTCTCAAGTAAAACAACTCATTTTCTGATAGGTGATAAACACAATGAATGAAAACAAAATCAAGAAACTTGAGACTCAACTTTCAGAAGAGCGGGAGCGCATTGTTCTACTTGAGAAAGAAAGTACAAAATTGTTTGAAGCAGAAGAAGAATTGGCTCGACTTCGTTTTGAGCTTCAAGCTATTCAAGAGAAAAACGAAGCTAAAGGTATTTGTTATAGGCATCTAAGTTATTTCAGTTTTCTTGTCCATGATTTGAATAGGGTCGTGTTACACTTTCTAGAGATTATACTTTTTTTATATGAATTATTAATAATAATTGGATTCAGACAATAGGATTTAAGTAAAATTTTGCTACCATAGTAAACAAAAAGTAAAGCTTTTGTGAAAAAAAATAGTTCTTTTTCACAAGTTACAATATTTTTGATAGTATTAGATTGGAATTTAAGAGAATAATTTTTAAATCATTGTTAACTTAGATTTACTAGAACGCAATAAAAATTTAGAAGAGGAAAAATCTAAACTGGAAAAGCAAATTGAAGAAAAGGACGTTGCAGTGCAGCGTTACGTTGAAGAGATGGATAAACTCAAAAAACAGTTGAGTGAGAAAGAGCAAGAAGGAGTGTCTCGAAAAGAGTCAGAGTCATCGTGGCAAAAAGTGGCAGAAGAAGGGAAACGGATGCTGCAAGAGAAATGTGAAATCATTGACAAAATGCAAAAAGAATTTGCCCTTAATGCCGAAGCTTTGAATAAGGAAATTCAGCGATTGCAGGAAGTGATCGAATCTATTATTAATCAGAATGCCAAAGAAAAGGAAGATTTAATCACAAAGTACCAGCAAATACTCGAGGAGAAAGAGAATATCATTTCGTCCAAATCTAGTGAATTAACTTTCGAATTAGAAAAGCAATTAGGTTCCCAAAAAGCTGCTTTGGAGCAACTTAAAGATGAGAATGGTAAACATATCAATCAGTTATCGGCTTCATTTAAGGAACAGATAACAGAAAAAGAAAACCAAGTCCAAGAAATTTCCACTCAGTTGGAACAAAAAATTGCTGAAACTGATAAATTAATCGGCGATCTAAATGTTTTGCGCAGTGCGCAAAAGAGTGCTGATGAAGAAATTAAAAAACTCTCGTTCCATGTTGAAGGTCAGTTACGAATTAAAGTTTGGTAATTTTTTATATGCAATTTTTTTCTGCCTAAAATTAAAATATTAATATAGACATAATAGTTATTTTTTAAAAAACTTGTATTTTCTAGAACTCAACGCAAAATTGAAAGTAACAGAGGATAACAATAATACACTTAATAATAAAATACAAGAGCTTCAGTCAAAATCGGAAGAGGATATCAAAAAAATTATTCAAGAAAAGTTGGAATTGGTAATTTTTTCAAACACACTTATCAACACCTGACCTGACACATTTGTGTTAGGTCAGATGTGTTAGATCTTGACACATTTGTATCAGGTCAGATGTGTCAGATCTTGAGAATAAAAACCTTTTTTCAATGTACCCACTTTTACAAAAGTATTTGAAAAAACAAAACTATTCTCATATCAAATTCTACTTCGATTTACTCTAAAAATGATATAAATTAAGTTAATCTTTTAATTTATCTCTTATCACTACGAATGGGTTAATCTTTTCTTGCTTTTGCTGCAGGAACAAAGAGTGGCCACATTATCTGCTCAATTAGAAAACAACACATTGCAATTAAACAAGTTAGACGAAGACTTGAAAGCAAAAGAGACTGAACTAGCGGAACTTAAAAGTGCAAAATCTACAGAAATAGAAGAAGTTACGAATAATCTTCAGGATGAAATCGATAACAAGTGTAAATATATACAAGACTTGAGTGCTGATGCTGCTCAAAAGAGCTTGAGACTTACTAATCTCGAGAAAGAAGTTGCCAATCTCAAGAGTATTATAGCTAATAAGGATGAAGAGATAAAGAATCTTTCAGAGAAAACTACAGGTAAATATGTTATGTATAGGTACATAGTTTTAAAAAAATTATTTCAAAAATAAATTGGACACTGTTACATTTAAATACTTTTATTAGATCTCTAAAGGTAAAAGTTATGTAATACAAAATTTGTACTTACCCAGAATTGCAGGATGCACTCACATTATCAGAACAAACCAAAACTAATCTTGAAAGTGAACTGGAAATGTATGAGACCAATGTTCAAGATCTGAACCAAAAGCTCACAAGAGATGAAGAAAAAATAAGTCAACTCTCAGAGCAAAAGAAGAAATTGGTAATTGTATAGCTAGAAAAATTTGTTCTATCAATTAAAAAAAAATAATCAGGCAAATTTTAATTTTATGAAAGAAAGACAGTTTAAAATGAATAAAAAAAGGAAATTTTTTATACAACGCATTTATACATATTTATTATATATTATATTTATTATTTATTTATTTATTTATACAGTACATGTTGATCCTTTCTTTCACAGGAAGAGGAAATATTAAATGTGATAAGTACATCTGCAGACTCTTCTGACCAGCTTGCAAAGTACAATGAGGATCTTCGAAAGAAAGAAAAGGAACTAGACGAAGCACAAGAAAAAGGTTTCAACTTGGAAAAGTCATTATCCACAACAGAAGCCAAATGTCTAGCACTTGAACAAAACTTAATTAAAACGAATTCTCTCGTGGAACAGCTGAAAACCGAAAATGAGAGCATAAAAGCCCAACTGGAAGTTGAGAAGAATGAATTAAATTCTTTATCTGGTCAACTCGTTGAATTCAAAAAAGTAGAACAAGAACACATACAAGTCATGAAACAAAATGAACATGTCGAAAAAATATTAACGCAGAAGAATGTTGAATTGAATGGATTAGTGGATGACTTGAAGAAAAAACAACAAGAAGTCTCCCAGCTGAAAGAGAAGCTTACCATCGCAGAAAAGCAGCAGGGTGATGAAAAGGCGGAACTTGAAAAAATCGCTAACGAGATACAATCAAGGCTCACAACTTCTGAAGATAGAGTACAGACCTTGGAATCTATGAAAACTCAATTAGAAGCTGAACAATATGTGAAAGATCAAACCATCAAAGAATTGCAAAAGAAATTGGATTTAGAATTAAATTGTCGGTTGTCTATTGAAACGGAAAACGTGATGAACCAATCAAAAATTGAGCAGTTGCATAATCAGGTTGAAGAATTGCGAAAGGAGAAAGAAGACCTAAATATAAAATTCAATACAACTAGCTCAAAATATAATGAGACTCTAACAGAGTTGACACTTTTAAAGTCTTCCTATTCCAATACTGCCTCGGAAATTTCGCTAGAACTTGCTAACGTGAAGAAGCAGTTGGTAAATGCAGAATTGGAAAAGCAACAACTGGAGAAGTCGCTAAATGAATTAAATGCTGTAGTCAATGAATCGAGTAATCAGCTTTCTGTAGCGACACAAAATACAAAAGTAACACAGGATAAATTGATCGAGACTGAGGTCCTAGTTGAAGAAAAGAACGCTGAAATATTGAAACTAAACAATATTGTCGAAGCTCTAAAAGATGAAAAAGAATCAGCGAAAATGAAACTTGACAGTTTGCAGGAAAAATTAGGATCGAAGGAGCAAGAATCGATCGAAGAAATTTCTGTGCTAAAGGATACTCTTCAATCATTGGAGAGGAAATTCACCGACAGTCAAGTAGAAATGGAAGCGAAAAACGATTTTGTAAAAAAACTAGAGAACACAATCAGTCAACTCATCAAATCAGAGGAGACTGTCAACAGATCGAAGACTGCTTTGGAGTTGGAAATTAAAAATAAGACTTTGGAGATGGAAACAAACGTTCGACAGAATAATGATTTGCAAGAAAGAAAGAAGCTTCTCGAAGAACTAGTGGAAAAGCAGAAACGTGAATTGAATATAAAGGAAACGCTTGTCGCTGATTTGCAAATGAAAATTACTTCATTGCAAGAAACACAAACGCAAAAGTCGAAATTGGAGCAAGATGTCAAGAATAACGAGATCAAAACGAAGCAAGGTGAAATAGACGAAGTGAAAAAAGAGAATAAGAACTTGCAGACAGCGAAAGATGCTCTAGAAAAACTCCTGAAAGAAGCTGAAGAAAAATTGCAAGGTTTGAAAAATTCGATGAAAGTAAAGGAAAAGGAGTCAGAGAAAAACGCTCAAAATCTTATGGAAAAGGTGAATTTATTCGCACAAGAATGCTCGCAACTGAAGGAATCTCGAAGTCGTTTGTGAGTAAAATGATTTCTATGTTTTTAACTTTAGTTTATAAATCAAACTTGGCTTTATGAGAAGCTTCGAAATTTTAAATTGAAAATTAAAAACACAAAACAAAACCTTGCAAAAATTATTTTATTTTATTATAGAGAACAAGAAAATAAACAGCTTATGGACAAATGTAAAACAGTCGACAGTTTGCAACTAATTAATGAAAGCGTGAAGAACAGGGGGAACGTAAGTGTGTTTATTATGTAAATTTTCTATGCAATTGTTGAAATTTTCTTACTGCATGCAGCAATATCCTATTTACAAATATGTTTTAGATGGAAATGAATGCAAATACTTTCTCGATTCAAGCGGCAGGAGGCGATGTCAAACAAAATATAAGTAAGTAACAATACTTTGAAACGATTACTTGATTAATGAAGTAATTTAATAAATGATTACTTGATTAATGAAGTAATTTAATAAATGATTACTTGATTAATGAGTAATTTAATAAATAATAGAAAAGTAAAGACACTGATTTATTTAATTGTATTCAGCTGGACCAGAACCTGAATACAAGAAACTTTTAGAGGAGAATGAAATGGTCAAAGGCCAAATTGCCTTCTTGAACTCGGTGATAGTGGATATGCAGAGGAAGAACGAAAATTTATTATGCAAGATCGAAGTTCTTGAAATGGGAATGCCGGTCAATGAAGCTGACGACTATAATCGGTAATTGTTTACTTTTGTTTAAGCACTGAAACGTTTTGTCCATAAATCTAATTTATAGAAGGACCAATTTGCGAATGTTACTTTGTTTTTCAGAAGTACGTTAGAAAAGAGATTAGTTCCCCCTCGAATGTTCTGCGATATTTGTGACCAGTTTGACTTGCACGAAACGGAAGATTGTCCACGTCAATCTCAAGACTTTGAACCGGAACCTAAAATTTCCAGATCAGAGAAAAAAGCCCGAGTGGAGAGACCGTATTGCGAAAATTGTGAAGGTAAGTTTTTACTTTTCAGTTTTTTTAATGAAGGAAACGGAAACAATCCCCATTTAGCGTTTAAGCTATTAAAAAAGATGCAATTGATTTTTAGTTTTCGGACATGATACCCAGTCATGCGATGATGCTGAAACATTTTAATGCTTTCCGACTTACGTTTGCTATACGTACTTCAAACTTACGCGCTTGCCAAAAGGTGGTAAAGTGGAAAAAGAATTGTTGAATTTTCAGAGTATATTTTTGTACGCACAACTATTGAATCCGTAATGTTCGTCTTCCTAGATAGAATTTAAATCCAATTACTCTGGAATGAATTTAAAAATCTGCGATTCTGTCGTTATCGTTTTTAAGCTAGGGTTTCGTAAACATAGCTTTTAATATTATAGTATCCACGTTCTAATTAAATATTGATCGTATTATTAAATTAAAGTGACATTCAACAGAGAGTTAGCAACTGGAAAAGGATATAAAGTAGGAGCTATTTCAATCTTTTATTGTTAATTGATAAAATTTAAAAATAATAATTACTGTGTAATTATGGAAAAAAGTGGAAATCGATTCTTGTATTATGAAAAGGACGAAAAACTGTTTACTAGAAAACAATGTAAATATGTAAATATTATTGTCGGTATCCAATATTTATTATTTATCCTAACGCGTCGTGTTTAGCGCTTACAAAGATAAACTAGTATATTACTGTTGAGTACTTGAAATAAAGATTATCTGAAACTAAATGTTTCTTTTTTTCTTTCCTTCTTCATATAGAGGTCATGTAGTGGTCACAATTTCCTTTTAAAAATAAAATACCTATAATACCTATAACAATAGTAGATTACGAGACAAGGGGAGAAAGGCAGAGCTTGCCGACGAGTGTGGAAGGTTACCGCACTAGCGAAGCGAGGGTGGCATTCACACGAGTCGAGAAATTGTCTCTCCCCTTGTCCACGTACTGTATTTTTCACAACACCGGACTGAAAGCTCGGCTTTTGCTTATGATATGGGCAATGGATTAGTTGCATAACTGGACGGTTAACTAAAGTCAGAAAGCCATAGAAAGGCATGCAATAAAAAGTATGGAGCATAAGTGTGTTTTTAACGTAGAATGGAAATTTATGGTGATTTATGAAATTTACGAAAATTTGTGCTAATTTATGAAATTTATAGTTTATGAAATTTGTGGAAATTTATCGTAATTTACGGAAATTTATTTATTTATTATTTATTATATTTTTAAACTCGAAGTCGACGCTCATTGGACGATCTCACGAAAGAAGAACTCAATTAAAATTAAGAAATTTAAATTAGATTTTAAAATCAAATTTAAAATCCTATTTAACGTCCAATAATCAAGTTAATGTATAGAATTCCTGAAAATAAAACCAAGAATCCAACGACCAAATTTGGACCAGAACCATAACAAGCTCCTATTATAATTCTAAAAAAAAAGGTTCTCCAAAGAGATCCTACAAAAATAAAAAAGAGGAAAGAGAAATGAAAAGGCAACCAACCAAATCCCCTTCCTTCTCTTTTTTATTTTTATTTTTTATTTCTTTCGTCTTTTTCATTTTTATTATTATAAAATTACAAAAAAGGACATGCAAAATAATATTCACCGACGTTTCGGCACTCACACAGTTCCTTATCAAGGCAAGAAAAACTTGAGCAAACAGGAAGAGCAGCGGAACACCGATGCTCTCTCCCTAATACCTGAGACTCAAGTGAGGATCAAAAGACAAATCCAATATGAACACATCAGAATTATCCATCATAAACACATCAGGAAAAGAGAAAGTAAAAGATAATCAAAATTTATGAAACCTCACTGTTAAATATAATTAATCATATTGGCGTAACTTTTGTTTAATTTATCCAAATCAGTTGTTAAATTAATAGATAACTCCTTTTGTTTTTTAATATAAAGCATTTCCATAAATTTTCTCTTTCTCTCATTACTTTCACTATATAAAATTTCAACATTATCCCAAGTGATCTTGTAAACAACACCACTTTTTTCAAACTTATCTAAAGGATCTTTGCAAAAAGTTATTATTGAATCCATTTTAAATTATGTACGGAAAATAGTATGAATCTTAAACTTTTTCAACAAAAATTCAATAGTTTTCGAAATTTGATCGAAAAATGGAAGAAAAAAAGTATTAACAGAACTATATTCCTTCAGTTCTTTCTTATTATCTGCAGGCAAAATATTACTTTGGTTTTGATTTGTTAAAATCTAATAGTAATGTGTTTTTCAATTAACTTTTGTGGGTAGTGATTTAGAAAAAGGATATTCCTAACAATATTCAAATTTCTTTTGTGAAATGAAACATGGAACAAACCTACTAATAGAGCTCTGTCAACTAAGTTTTTGATTACTGCAATTTTGTTTTGAAGAGGATGAGCGGAAAAGAAATTTAAAATTCTACCTGAGTATATGTACTTTTCCTATACCAATTGGTAATAATATTACCATCCTGACCTTTAGTTACTTCTATGTCCAAAAAACGAATTTTTTTTCTGTTTCAATAAATTGAAGTTTTGGATGAAAACTATTAAAAGAATCAACAACCATCTGCAACTTTGCTAGAGGAACTCATAAAAGATATCATCAACATACCGAAAGTAAAAAGGCAAAACAAAACCTAATTTTTTGAAAGCAAAGACCTCCAAATCTTCCATAACTATTTCCGCCAAAATCGGAGAAATGACTGAACCTATGGGAATACCAAACTACTTCTGCCTATAGAAAGATCCATTAAATTTAAAATAAATTGAGTTCATAAAAAAAACGATCCCGTTGACAAAATCTTGACATAATCGAGTGCGTGTTTTAATATTATCCCATCTATTTAAAATTGCCTGTTCAACTAATTCAACTCTTTCCTCTTTTTTATTTTTGTAGGATCTTTTTGAAAAACCTTTTTTTTTTGGAATAATAATAGGAGCATGTTATGGTGTTTGTCCAAATTTGATCGTTGGATTCTTGGTTTTATTTTCAGGAATTCTATACATTAATTAGAACTCAAATTCGGTTTCTTCCCTAGGGAGGTAAAGTGATGACGTAGCAGGAAGTAAATAGGTCTGAAATTGGTCACTTTCGAAGTGTTGTACAGGCGTCGGAAGTCGAACTTTCAGACGGGGCGTTGTGAAAAATAAATAAAAATTTACAATTTTAATTTTTATAAAAGAATAAGAAATTCTTATTAAAAATTAAAAGTAGCTTTAATGAATTCCTAAACCTTTCTCAAACTGATTTTTTTTTAAGTTCGGTCAGTATAAAACATCAAATTCAATCACAGGTAAAAGATACAATATACAAAAAAATTACATTTTATTATTGTTAAAAACTTAATTTACATTATCATTTACACATTTTGTTTATATTTCGACAACTCTATTATAAATAGAAAATGAATCCAATACTTTGCGAAATCTTTCCTTTCCTCAGGTCTTAATCTAGTCCTTCTTTCTTTTCCTTTATCGCCTCCTAAAACAATGGAATCATGTTGGAAATTGTTTCATGTGTAACTAGTAAGTAAAACTGAAATCAATATGTGAAACCTTACTTTGAAACGTTCTTCGAAGAGTGATAGTTCTGCAATTAAATCGGTGATGGCGTGCATAAAGGCATCGTGAGGTGTATAGTCAGAAGTCGTCTGTATCCTGATGACAAACTTGTGCTCCAAGGGATGAGGTACTTTGTAACCGGCAAACAGTACTTGAGGATCTTTCAAGAGTTGGCTAAAAGAAATATTTCCATTTTTGATAAATATATTGTAACAACCAGCTCTCAATTTCTAAATTTTCGGTTTTTTGAGTGATTTGAGCATAACTGGCATCCCAACAAAAAAGAAAGAATTGATTCGAATATTGAAAAGACTAAAACGCACCGTGAATCCCGCTTTGCGACAATGATGAATTGAGTCAGTGTGGTAATTCGTGTAAATTTGAGAAGACGGTATTTAAGTTTCGAATCTTCTATTCGTGCAAATGTGGCGAACAAGTTTGAGGGAGCGAATTCTTTCCAATGCATCAGCACGGATTTATTCATGAGTCTGTAAATTCATTTTAATTCGTGCGACTTAAAAATCAACCTCCAATTCGTCAGCGCGAATTCGTTTGGATGTTGGTTAATTCTTCTGAATTCAAACATGCAGAAAGCGAGATTTGTACGATTTAACGCGAATTCAAAATACTAATTCTTTTCAATTCGTATCAATTCTTTTTACTGGTATAGTCAGGGCGCCAGAATTCGATCCACTATAGGCAAATAAACTGCGAAACTTTTTTCAATTGTTAAGTTATAGAATAATTTACTTTCGGATCATGTTTCCCAGTGTATGGTCTTCTTTGTTGATGGTAAAGATAGCGGCATTTGGAACTTTAGTGTCTTGTTCTTTGATTATTCTGTGAAAAATATGCGTGTAGGTTAACTTTCGTCGAAAGTTATATATACTTATCATACTTATTAAAAAGACTGCACTTACTTTTTCTCTCCCTCATACAAAAGAAAGGATTCAAATGTAGGTGGTGCATTCATATTGCTAAAGTGATTTTAATTATATTTTTTTTTTTTGAAATAATTTGACGTAATCAAAACAATAATATCCGTATCCTGTCGCCATGGACCTATGAATTAGAAGGACCAAGCTAAACGAGCGCGCGTGGTCCACCAAAACTCTTCGACAGGGGGGCGGGGGGGGGGCGGGGGGTGACTGAATAGCGCTTCCAGAACATGACGGCTATACATGGGTGTTGTAATTCCAAATCCAGGATATTTGATTTCCGTTGTACTCCAGCTGCGATTCGTTGAAATCAGGATTCGTCTGCTGAACTTCATTGGTTAAAACCAATACCGCAAAATTGGGTCGTATTTTGAAATAACTACACTTGAGTTAAAAAGTTTTCACACAGAATTGTTTATTTAATAATAATTGAAATTCACTTTGTTATTTTCACAATGTTCATTATAAATCACAGTACATTTTAAATAGTCGATGTCGCGAATTAACTTCTTGGAAATTAATATTTTTTTAGTTTATACTTTAACAAAATTCAACTTGTACAAAGCTTGCTTTAACGTTTTATTTGAAAATCGTAAGTGCTGAAATCCGCCGAAATCTCCACTAGTTTTGCTCTGCAAGCTCTTATATAGTAGGAACTGGGAGGGGATTCTTCCCTCTCTCCTTCGCTTTTCGCCAATCGTAATGTTGACGTAATGGAAACTTACAGGTCTTCAACCAATCCTAGTAAAGGCCATTTTGCACCTCCCACCGGATGTGAGTCACTTATTTACGAATTCGGTGATTCATACTTATAAACAATAAAAATTCGAAGTCCAAAATTAGCGACTTGTTTATCTGCCTCGCTGGCGCCAAAACTCATTTATGATACTAAAAATAGTATCATGACGCATAATTGAACCCAAAAAAATGTCGATGATCTAATACCCTCACGCTTTAATGCTCAGTTACTAAAAACGAAATACAGTGCGTAGATACAAAACTTAATGTGTAAATTAAAATCTAACGCGCAGATCCATAACTCGATGCGTAAATTTTAAATCCTAATGGGTAGTTTTAACACAGTGCATCAATTAGAACTTAATGCGTAGTTTATATCTTACTGCGTAGTCTATAACTTAATACGTCAATCGCAATTTGATGCGTAGAATATAATTTGACGCATAGTTAATCTTTCCATAATATTTCTGACAGGATAAAGAGAGAAATTTGCATGTTATGCTAGTTTAATACAAGTAAAAACTACCCATTTTACCTTTTGCAATTGTTCAATAATTCAGATTATTTTATATTTTAAATTGAATTCTAAGCTTTTTGACGCGCTCACCAGAGGTCGTTAATGTAGCTTTTACTTGTAAACGCGTCGGATAGATCATAACAACGGGCATAGCAAACTACGTAGCGGAAAATAAGTGGAGAATTTTTGGAATTGATAAAAGCACAAGTAAGTTTAATTAAACATTTGAAAGACAACCGCTTATAAAAACCATGTTGTTGAATGGATTCATCACGAAATAATAATAAAATCACGTTTTCTTTTTTCTTTTATAAATAATTTAATCAATTTTTTTCAAATTTTTGAGAAGAAAAATTAAGAACTGGGAGAATAAATAACTTTTCTCTCCCTTTTCTTTCCCTCCTTCGCGTGTATTTACACATTTATATGTATTTGCATGGTAAAACAAAACTGACTTTTATCTCTTTTGTGTATAGGGCAGTCAGAAAAACTGACAGACACTAATAGCGGAAGCAACCAGGCAACCATGAAATAAAAATGGAGACCTGGCAAAGGCATTGAAAGGAAAAACACATCTGACATATATTTTGCGCCGTTCAAGTCATGTCTCTGTTTGAGAAGGGTGTTATCAGCGGATTCAATGGAATGTAGAATTTGCAGATTAGGAATGGCCAACCACTTTGTGGCTGCAAATTCTGTGGTGGGGGAGGGGGTAATTATCGACGATTTGGATTTAGATGAACAATACGCTAATCATTTCATTAGTGATTTAATAATTACTTCTAAGGAATAAGTTCTATTTTAAATTATAATTGGTCATTTAAATGTTATAAATGTATTAATTATAATTGGAATAATCATAAAATATAACTTAAAATTAAATTTAAAAGATTTGATTTTATTTGTTTCAATTAGAAAGTTAAATGAATTAACTAAATTTTAAATAAAGTGATATAGATATATTATAAACCTATCAGATAAGAGAATTTAACCCTAAAATTAAACTACAATTACCAAACGAATTTAGTTGTATCATTATTATTTATAAATTATTGATATAATTGATTTAATCAATTTAGTCCGTTATGTCTATTTACATCCACACATATGTATACGTGTGCACGCAAATGCCTGCGCAAACTTCAAATATCCTCTCCAGCGACCACAATCTTTTCAAGACTCCCCAGAAATCTTGAAATGGTGGTGGTCCGACTGTAAAATTTAACCATACAGTCGGACCTGTACCATTTCAAGTACTACCATTTCAAGATCCTGCAACCAGTCTCGATCGTTTGCCCCTACTACGCTCGAGAAGGCGTTTGCGCAGATAGTTACACGCACGCATGTATACATACGTATACGAGTAAATGCCTACTGCGCACTTCAATTTCCCCTCCAAGCGACCTGTCTCATTTCAAGATTCCCATTGAAATCTTGAAATGGTACAGGTTTGACTTATGCGTAGCCAGGTAGTGTACCTAGCAGCATATATACAAGCGATACAAGCTTAAAAAAACAACAATTGTCAATCTATAAACTGTTCCATTCGTGATTCATGAAGGTCCTGCTCGTAGTTTGAGAGATTTTTGAGCCGCAAAGTAGTAGTTGTCAAAATGGCGGGCGAGGGCTCAGCGAGTGTGAACCCAAATGCGGAAATTGTTCGCGGTCAGGTTTTTGAGGTTGGCCCACGCTATACGAATTTGGCTTATATGGGCGAAGGAGCCTACGGAATGGTCGTGTAAGTTTTCTCTTAAACATTTTTCCAGTATGAAAAACATTCTCGCGCTCTTACTGGTGCTACTGCTTGACAGTCTCAATAGGATAAACAATTCGTCATGTCAAACCAGATTTAAATTGTTATTTTAAATATGTAGGTATTATGAACCAACCCTTATGCGAGGAGAAGAATGTTTTTATATTAGAATGTTTGAAACAAAAGAACAATTACTCTTATTACTCTTATTTATTGGCGCCACTTTTGAACACATGTCACACCCCTTTTTTATAATGTCGCTTCATCTACAGAATTATCATGATATACTCATCACATTCTCGCCGGTTATCTAATCACGATAATTCTATTGCAGTTTTAAATGATTCATACAAACACGTTTTAAAGGACACAATTTACTAGTTTTTTATTTACACAAATTGATTCAATCGATAGAGGATTTTCTACCGGTTAGGAATATAGATGCGACTGCTTCGTTTTTTGTATATGTAAGAACAAGCAGGTTTTTCTAAATGCTAAAGTGGATTACATAGTTTACGTCATGTCACTAACGAAATTCTTGTATTGATACTTTTAGTTTGTTTTTTTTTTTAACATTTTGCGGGAACGGAAAATAATTAAAATTGGTTTTCCTGTTTCTCTGAGTGATAAAACTCAAAAGATTTTTTATGTAACTAAAGTTTGTTTAACTAATCCGTAAAATCATTATGATAAAAAAATCATTTCCAGTTCTGCATATGACAACACAACTAGAACGAAAGTAGCTATTAAAAAAATTTCGCCGTTCGAACATCAAACTTATAGCCAAAGGACTTTACGGGAAATAAAAATTCTCACCAGGTTTAAGCATGAAAATGTGAGTTTTAGATTTTCAAGTAACGTCTACTTATCGGTACGTTGCCGATTAATTCCAATTTGATAACATTCCTCTATGTTTTCTTTAGATAATAGACATAAGAGATATATTGAGGGCACCATCTATAGATCACATGAAAGATGTGTATATCGTGCAGTGCTTAATGGAAACTGACCTTTACAAATTACTTAAAACTCAGGTAAAGTAAATTTCACATTATTATCACAATGTACTTGAAACACAAAGCATAACTTCAAAATTGAGTGTCCCCATGCAAGAACAAGACGTAGATTTTTCTAGCGCGGCTGAGTTGGCCCCTGACGATTAAAAATCGAAATTCGAAATTTTGAATTTTAAAACATACATTATCGTAGATAATTACATTCTGCCTCTTTTCTTTTCTCTGCAAGAAAATCGTATCTTTTTTAGATTTTTAACAAATTGCAAAAAACGTGTTTTTTAAAAGTCAATTTTTAATTCGATTTTTGTCTTCAACTCGTGTTCGAATCCACAGTTTTTGGAATTTCTTTATAAAATTTAGAGGAAACGTTCCTTATAGTATTTTTATTATGACAGTTAGCGATAACATTTTTCAACTTTATTTATAACAATATAAAAGATTTTTTTCTAGACTATTGCATAATTCGTTCCACAAAACGTTTGTGCGTTTCGTTTATCGAGGAAAGTTTGAGCAAACAAAAGCTTTCTGCGGAGAAGTTGTTCAAAAAAGTACAGAGAAGTTTTCTGCAAAGCCTTTTTTAAAATAAATTAATAGGTAAAAAACTGTAAACGCTAAACTTCAAGCGCGCGACTGATTTTCTATGTGCGTATTATGCTGAGTCGGAACGTCTTTCCTTATACGGCGGTGCAATGAACTCAGAATGTAATTAGGAGGATTATTCAAGTATTAGATGATCGTCAAACGTCCTTCAGCCTTTTTGATCCCAAAAGTAGCCAAAACATTGCATTTTTCTGCTAAAACAAAATAGATCATTTCTATTCTGACTACCGAAGTGCATGCTTCGTAAACCAATTGCGAGTTTTAGTTTCAGTAAGAACAAAATTTATTGTTTATAATAATAAAATTATTATCGAAACCAATTTTCAAATTTCCATAATGGAAAGCGAATCTCAAAATTCTTCTAGAGGGAGTAAACGAACAAAAGATTAAGAAGCGTGGACTAGAAATGTTAATAAAACATGCAGAAAAAGAGTACGTTTTACATTTAGTTTTTTGTCGATAAAAGCTTTAAAAAATGAGATTCCCTTTTTTATATTTCGAACTCTTGTATAAATATCGTGATAAAAGCGTGTTTTGTTGAAAATTAAAAGATAAAAAAAAGATTGAAGTAATAATATTAAAACATAAAAATTTAATCTGAGGAAGTGATTGAGAGTATTATTAATTATCGGATTAAACATCAAATACATTTAATAATTTCAATAATAATTCTTTAATAAGGCTTTTCAAAACAAACTTTTTAAAGGGATCATCCCACTTTGTCAACTTCAAAAAATCGATTTTTTTACGGATTTCGAAAGTAAAGCATCTCAGAAATATTGTGTGAAAATTTCATAGAGATCGGAGCAGTCTAAGTACGTTTATTTCAGCGCGCTCTCCGGCGTGCGAGATGCGCTCTCACGCAGCATATGCACTGTCCAGCAGGTGCCGCCTCGTGGTACGAATACCGAAAAAACGAAGCGAAAGGATCTTTAAAAAGATACAAGCATCCTCCTGCTCTCGCTCAAGAGGCTCAAGAGATTTTAAAGCCTATTTATGAAGATATAATAAAGAACGAATTATTGGAAAGGTGTTTAGGTGGCAATACGCAAAACAATAACGAAAGTTTTAACAAGACCGTGTGGGCGAAGTTACCTAAACACGTATTTGTGGCAGAAAAATTGTTGAAATTGCTACCGAAACGACGGCTTGCATTTTTAATGAAGGATTTGGGCCAATTTGGAAAATTATGGAAGTAATGGGCATAAAAATTGGACCCAGAACCGTGCAGTACGCCAGCGAGCGCGACGCAGACCGCGTACGATCAGCGAATCGCCGCAGCTCTTTTTCGTCCCAGGAAACCAGAGAAAGCAGGAGAAACGCCAGAATGGAGGAAAATGAATTGTTTGAAGAGGCTGCAGGAACACTGTATGGTGTCGGCATCGCCGATTAGCTGTAAGTATGATTTTTTAATTATTTTTCACTAACAAAAACTTTAAACGCGTTTTTCTCAAAACCACTTTTTTTCATGCTGTGTTGATCTTTTCTCCGAAACTATTGGACCGATCCTTACGAAATTTTACATACATATTCGACACACGTATGACTACTGTTGGAACCAGGATTATGTAAAAATTTTGATTTTTAATACTTTTATTAACCAAAAAGTCACTTTAAAAAATCGAAAATGTCGAAAAAAAATTTTCGACAACCGCCATTTTGTTATTATTGCATAAAAATTAATAATTCTAGTTCGGACAGTAGCCACACTCGTACTGAACCTAAATCTTTTTGAATTTTGTGTTTCAGATAATTTTTCTCTGAGAAAACATCCACACAGCAGCCATACCTTTTTTTGGAGGGGCTAAGAAGATGCTGAGATTTTCAATATAAAAATTATATAAAATGAATAAAAAAAATTTTTTCATATACTTTAAGAGTGCTTTTATCAAGCCCAAAAAGAATCATATGAATATCTATTATAGGAGTCATATGAAAAATACCCAAAAATAACTCACTTTTCGGGCGTGTAAAATGGGATGATACTTTAATGCAGGGTAAAGAGTACGTCTCCAATTCTAAAAAACTTGTTTCTGAAAGACATTTTGTACCAGTTCAAAACTGCTGAAAGCAGAAATGTTTTTTGAAGATTTCAACCTTTGCCTGTGATTACAATGATCTCGTTAAGTATTTATATAAATTATTATAAATATAAGTATTAGCTAAATTGATTAAAATTTGACATATTTTATGTCAATTGAAGTGTTATTATTTATTCTTAAGTCTGACCCCCTTATTACCCGCCTAAACGGCAAAACGTCCCGAATCTGCATAATACACGCATAGAAGATCAGTCGGATGCTTAAAGTTTAGCATTCACAGTTTTTCACCTATTAATTTATTTTAAAAAAGCCTTTGCAGAAAACTTCTCTGTACTTTCTTGAACAATTTCTCTACAGGAAGTTTTTGTTTGCTTAAACTTTCCTCGGTAAACGAAACGCTCAAACGTTTTGTGGAACGTCAGGGGACGCTCAAACGTTTTTAGTCGCCAGGGGCCAACTTCGCCACGCTAGAAAAATCTACGTCTTGTTCTTACACGGGGACACTCAATTCTCTCTGTCACTGTTATCGTGTTTTACTGCTTTGAGTGTGTATTAGGAACACGAATATTCACATATACACATATTTTGCATTAAATATTTACTTTTATGGGAATTAAAATCATTAATAATTAAAGCAACGATTTTATAAAATAACCATTTTACTTCAGGCGATTAGTAATGATCACATCTGTTACTTTCTGTACCAAATTCTTCGAGGACTCAAGTACATACACTCGGCGAATGTATTACACAGAGATTTGAAGCCCAGCAATTTACTGTTGAATACCACGTGTGACCTTAAAATTTGCGACTTTGGCCTGGCTAGAGTTGCGGATCCAGATCACAATCATGCGGGTTTTCTCACAGAGTATGTTGCGACGAGGTGGTATCGAGCACCAGAAATTATGTTAAATTCCAAGGTTAGAGGAATGTTTGAAAAACTAGTATTAATTAGATTAATATCAAATATTTAATCAATTTGATTAATTAAATTAATGCTAAATAATTTTACACTTGCAGGGCTATACAAAGTCAATAGACATTTGGTCTGTGGGCTGTATTTTGGCAGAGATGCTATCTCGACGAGCAATTTTTCCTGGGAAGCATTATTTAGATCAGCTTAACCATATCCTGGGTGTCCTTGGCTCGCCATCTCCCGAAGACCTTGGGTGTATTATAAATGAAAAAGTATGTGCTTTTAAATTCAGTGATGTACAGAGTAGTTTTTGAAGTATGTGTGTACTGGTTGTAATTAACTTTTTTTGAAATGCTCATGTATCAATTGACTTGAAAAATGTCTACAAGTATTTTCTTGAACATTCATCGCTCGTACACTGGCCGACCTCGGGGGTAGACGGCGATTTCACGAGCGCTATAAATCATCGGACTTAAAGCGTCGAGCGAGCACTCTTATGTCAACACTCAGGACCGCATATATAGTCTCTGAACGTACAAAAGTAAATGTGCAGAGAGTCGCGATGTAAATAACTTTTGGCAGCCCTGACTGTTCGAGCGATGACGTTCAATGTCGCCCGTCAAGGGACGCTCGGGGGGGGGGGGGGCAGAACTAGTCAAGCGTGAGCGACCGTGACGTCGACTAGTTGATGGTCGGAATATAGACGGGCGACGATTGTATTTTTTTCTCCTAATAAATAATGTTGTATGAAAAAAAATGATTTCTTACAGGCACGCAGTTATCTTCAGTCTTTACCGTACAAACCAAAAGTTCCATGGACGAGTCTATTCCCAGAAGCAGATCCAAAAGCTTTGGATCTTCTAGATAAGATGCTAACGTTTAATCCTAATAAACGAATAGTAGTTGAAGACGCACTGGCTCACCCTTACCTGGAACAGTATTATGATCCAGCAGATGAGGTACATATTCTTTTGTTTCAATTTCAAAGTTTCAAGTTTAACACGTAGAGACCGTTATAAATCGAGAGGTATTTTTAAAAATTTTCCAAAACTTTGACAAAGTGTAAATAATAATTGGACTAAAAAGTAGGTGAAGGATAAATTAAACTGTAGACCAGAAATAAATATTATCGGGCAAATGTTACCCGGAAAATGCTACCGAGCAGTCATGTCAAAATTAACTGACACAAAAATTTTATTTCGATTGAGACGAAACTTAATACATTTAATTTTGACATTATGGCTCGGGACTATTTATTTATTATCTATTTTACATCAATTTGTTTTATGTGTGATAATTAATTGATGATTAGTAATTAATAGTGATTGAGTCATAAGACGTGATATTAGCTTTTAATCAAATTACACTCATCGCTTGAAATAAGGCCGGGCTCGGGGGGTAGACGGCCTTAAAGTCGATGCTATTAAAATCCCGTTTGAATCGGATTTAAAGCGACGAGCGAGCACTCTTATGTCAACATTCAGGACCGCAAATATAGTTTCTGAACGTACAAAAGTAAATGCGCAGATAATCGCGATGTAAACAACTTCTGGCGGCCATGACTGTTCGAGCAATGGCTTTCAGTGTCGCCCGTCAAGGGACGTTTAGGGGGGGGGGGCAGAATCAGTGAAGCGTGAACGACCATGAAGCCGGCCTTATTTGCAACGGCCCCATTTTCAGCGATGAGTGTATTTACAGTTTGTCAAAATTATTGGAAAAATTAAAAAAATGCTGCTTAATTTTGTAACACTTTCCTGGTGTTGACACAGTTTTAAAATAATTTCAGCCTGTGGCGGAGGAACCGTTTAGATTTGACATGGAACTAGATGATCTTCCAAAGGAAACTCTTAAACAGTATATTTTTGAAGAAACTATATTATTCCAACGAAATCATCAACAAGACGCTATGTAGTCAATGGGTAATTATTAATATTACATACATATTATCAAGCATTCTCAATTTCCCTAAAAAATTTTAATATACAATTCGTCCAGTCAAATTGTTCTTTAATGTGGAATTAACTACATGTGGCAGTTTTTTTTTTTGCTTAAAGCCTTCATTTAAGTGTACAAAAGAATACCCTACGTTTTCTAAAATCAATTCGTACTTGCGTCCCAAGAAATTTGTTTGGAAAAGGTGCAAAAAATCACATATGGGCAATTGTCTGTAACCTTTAGATTTGATGTTCTAGTTATTTATTGATGTCGGAGGATAAGATTAGGAATGATAGGCTATGAGATACATTTGTGACCTGCCGCAAGGAAAGGTACCTAAGCGTGAATTTCAGAATTTTACAGGAGACCCAAGTAAAAGGTAGCTCTAATCGAGCTTCTCAGTCAAAATCTGGCGAACTTAAAAATTTCCCCCTCCACTTACTGACGCGTCCATGAAGCCAAGTGCTTCGTGTAACTTCGGCTCCGTTTTTCTCTCTTGCCATGACTAGTCAAATTTTAAGAAACTCGGAGAGATAAAGAGAGAAGTAACCGAATCCGTGCGAAGCGAGCATGCCTTGTGTGAACACACAGTCCAGCGATAAGTAGAGGGGCGAGATTTTTCTCGCGCGCCGAGAACTACCAAACGTCGGTTTCCAAGCCCACTTTACAACTCTTTTTAATTATCAATGAAACGTCAGAAAATTTTTTCGTTAACACCATTAGAAAGAGAACACCAAGTTTCCAAAACTGCAAAAAACAAAAAATTGATTTTTTCCCGCTTAGGTACCTTTCCTCGCGGCAGGTCACATTTACTTGTGACAAAAACTAAGTTGGACAATAGTTTTTGTACATAAAATTATAATACAGGAGGTAAATTCACTTCTGATACATGCGAAATGTCAGCCTAACAGAGTGTTCATTTTACATTTTTAAACATTTTAAAATCTGTCATCTTTATATTTTATAATATAAAAATCTGAGAATCACGTGTTTTGTTTAAAAATTATTGTAGAATCTAATGAAATTTATAAAAATCATGTAGGATATATAGAAAAATTTTAATTGGTTCGTAAAGTTTGTTTCAATATTTACGAGTCACTGGTTTAACGGCAAGATTTTTTACTTCGATACTGCTAAAAACGTTTACAAACGATTTTTTAAAATGAAAAATGGAAGCTTAATCTTTAAGGAAGAAGCTAATTCCATGCTCCTTTCTAATTCATAATATTAGCAAAGTTATTTTTTCATGTAAATTAGAAAGTGTGTTCGTACAAATAAAATGTCGCTTGTGCAACAGGCGAGGCTTTTTACAAAATTAGTTTAAATTAATCAGATAATTTATAGATGTCTCATTTTCAATTATATGAATGCACTCACAAATGTCGATCAAAAAATTCTGCGTACTTTAGTATTAATATCTATTATTTAAAAATTGTTGCTGGTGTAACGAAATCAGAAAATTAAATGTGTGAAGTTTGCTGCTTGTGAAGAATAGGAGGCGCACTAGGAACTGGTTTTCTTATAAACAAGCGAATTTTACAAGCGGTTACTGATGTCCAGTTTGTTAACG
>JBAGKK010092985.1:0-17459 GCA_037177015.1 Euceroptres primus
CAACTCAGCACAAGTTTCAGATTTTCGAAATTCGTATTTTGAAATTTTGGGTCAAAAATACGAGTACGTTGCAAGTTAAAAAAATGCATTTTTTTGAAAAATATTAATTTGAGTGCAATTTGTCATTAAAGATAATGTTTTTTCTAGCCTAGCACAACTCAACACAAGTTTCGGATTTTCAAAATTCGTATTTTTGAGAATTTTAGGTCAAGAACTTATTCCAAGTTCAAAAATATTGAATTTTTTGGAAAATATTATTTTGAGTGCAATTGTCATTAGAGATAATTAATTTTCTAGCCTAGCACAACTCAACATAAGTTTCATGTTTTCAAAATTCGTATTTTTGAGAATTTTAGGTCAAAAAATTATCCTAAGTTCAAAAATATTGAATTTTTTGGAAAATATTGAGTGCAATTTGTCATTAGAGATAATTATTTTGCTAGCCTAGCACAATTCAGCACAAGTTTCAGATTTTCAAAATTCGTATTTTTGAAATTTGGGGTTAAAAACACGTTCCAAGTTAAGAAAGATTGTATTTTTTTGAAAAATATGAAAATTATTATTAGAGATAATTATTATGCTAGCCTAGCACAACTCAGAACAAGTTTCCGTTTTTCGAAATTCTGAAATTGATCATTTTTTTCAGTCGCTTTTTTTCGAAAATGGTTTAAGATTTTGACTTCATATTTGCAGCACAGTAGTATGCGTAGCAGGTAGATTCCAGCACAAGTTTTGTTTTATCAAAAAAACAAAATAACGCGGTAGATTTTTTAAAAATATTGTCTTTTTCGAAAATGGTTCATAATATCAAATTTCGGTTTGCGGCTCATTTTGGTGTGACTTTTATGCTGCCCAGAACAACATTTGTTTTTTCGAAAAAACCAATTAGCGAGGCCGACATAAAAGTTTTTTTGATTTTTGGGCTCAAATTTTCATTTTCTCAAAAAATCTTTTACAGCACAACAAAGCACAAATCTAGCACAATTCAGCACAATTTTCATTTTTTCGAAACTTGAAGTTGGCTTTGCCAACTTCCTGGACATAGGAACTTCTCTCCATTTCTGGAATATTTTTTTCTCTATTCACATTGCCTTAAGCCCTTTCAAGATTTTTACAAAATTATCGCCATTTTCGAGTGTTAGAGGCAGATTTTTAAGGACGAAATATATAATTTCATAGGCGGAGGAAACAGCGAGAATATCTTTTTCAATTCCGAGAAAAGCTTTTGATGTTCGATGTCTTTCGTTTTGTAAATGATTGCAAGAGAAAAATTTCAGACACGATCTCGATTGAGATAAAGATTCTTAAGAATTCCCTAAATATTTTTCAAGAAACGCGTCTAGTTTCTAATTTAGCTGTACAACGATAAACGAGCTTTTCTACAAACGCAAAACTTAACTCGCTACCAACATTCGCACCATTTTGAAATATAACAATAAAAATACGAAACAAAACACTAATTGAGCCCACTAATTAGATCATAATTCTCTTTTCGTTGAAGAATTTATAAATGAAGAAATATAGATATAAATATAAATACTTCTCCGGAATAACAAAATCCTTAGCAATAATGGAATAAATATTAAACAGTACAACAAATTCTAAACTGCCGAGGAATGAATACATTCGAAAAATCTCCGCTTTTAAGCAATACGGAATAGACATTGTGGAAATAAATTGGTCTTTGAAAGCGTATGAATTGAAAGTGTATAAATATTAAGAATATAATCACTTTGAACACTTTGTAATCTTCTCTTTACTGTTGTTGAAGTTGCTGCAGAAGAGGACAAACTTCGACAAGAGGTGTTCCCAGAATCTCTTGACAAACTTGATTCATGTCTGGTTCCATCATCAAAGATGAGATTTGATCCTCTGTCAGCATTTCCACACTAAAGGCATCAAAGTTAAATTGTTGAAGTTGAACATACAATTATTTTCTATACATAATAAGAAATTGAAAATAGAAAAGAAAAACGATAAACTTACCTCGCTAGACTTTCGCTATCCGAAATTTCTTCATCAGCATTGAGGTAGCTCATGGTTTTCTCCAATGGACTCGGGACTTTCTTCCCTTTTAGTTCCACCTTTTCAGACCTCTCTTTGCCTTCTCTCTCCCTCTCCATCGTTCTCGGTTCGCTGAAACGTCTATCAGTAAGGCTAGATATGTTCAACATCATCATTCCATGGCTTAACAACTCCTTCACTTTTTCTCCCGTTCCTGTATTCCATAACATGTCTAAGGACTGGCGTCGACTAGAATTTGCTGCAAGTGTTTCCAATCCAAATTAGCTTATAAATTAAATCATTATCAAAATGAAAGTTTTTTATCAGGGATCATAGTCAGTCCCTTATTCCCTCTTTTCCCCTCTTTTTCTCAAGATCCCCTAAAATACGTATTTTTGAGGATCCCCTACCCCTTTACCCCTTTTTTAAAGGCTCCATAGGACGCAAAGTTGGCATAGGGCCCAAAATTGACCTATGACCCAAAATTGACATAGGACACAAAATTAACATAGAGCAAAAAACTGATATATGATCCAAAATTCGCATAGGACCCAAAACTGACATAGAACCCAATGAGTATAGGACCCTAAATTGGCATAGGACCCAATATGAGCAGAGGATCTAATATGGACTTAGGGCCCAAAACTGGCATAGGTCCTAATATGGGCATACGACGTAAAGCCGACATAGGGCTCAAGATGGACATAGGGCCCAATATGTACATAGGATCCAATGTGGACATAGGTCCCAATATGGACACAGGACAAAATATGGACATAGGGCCCAAAACTAACATATGACTTAAGACTGACATAGGGCCCAATATGGACATAAGACCCAAAACTGGCATAGAATCCAATATGGACATAGGATCCTAAACTGGCATAGGACCCAAAACTACTATAGGATCCAATATGGACATATGACTCAATATGGACATATAACCCAATATGGACATATAACACAATATGGACATATGACCTAATATGGACATATAACCCAATATGGACATATAACCCAATATAGACATATGACTCAATATGAACATATAACCCAATATGGACATATGGCCGACGACTGACGTAGGACCCAATATGGCCACAGGACCCAAAACTGGTATAGGATCCAATATGGACATAGGATCCAAAACTGGCATAGGACCCAAAACTACCATAGGATCCAATATAGACATATGACCCAATATGGACATATAACCTAATATGGACATATGACTCAATATTAACATATGACCCAATATGTGCATAGGACCCAAAACTGGCATAGAAATAGAACCCCGGAAATAGGACTGACGACTAACATAGGACCCAATATGGACACAGGACACAATATGGACATAGGGCCCAAAACTGGCATAGGATCCCATATGGATATAGGATCAAAAAGTGATATAGGACCCAAAACTACCATAGGATCCAATAGGATATAGGATCAAAAACTACCATATGACCCAATATGGACATATGATCTAATATGTACATATGGCCCAATATGAACATATGACCTAATATGTGCATAGGACCAAAAAATGGCATAGGATCCAATGTAGACATAGGATCCAAGACTGACATAGGACCCAAGATGGACTCAGGATACAATATGGACATAGGACCTAAAACTGGCATATGATCCAATATGGAAATAGGATTCAAAACTGGCATAGGGCCCAAAACTCAATATGATCCAATATGGGCATATGGCCCAATAGGAACTTAAGACCCAATATGGACATATGACCCAATATGGACATATGACCTAATATGGACATATAACCCAATTTGGACACATGACTCAAAAATAGCATAGGAACCAATATGGACATAGGACCCAAGACTGACATAAGGCCTAATATGGACACAGGACAATATGTACATAGGACCCAAAACTGTCATAGGATCCAATGTGGACACAGGACACAATATGGACATACACTTCCGTGCAAAAGTTTTCGGACCCTCATTTTTTTTTATTGTTTGAATTCTCTTAATTTTAATAATATCAGATTTAATTATTTTTTTCTTTTGCAGGATGAAAACTCTCAAAATTCTGTATAAAATGAGCCTAAGATGAAGTCAATTTGTCAATTTTTTAAGAAGATGTTGCAAAAATAGTTTAAATTTCAGTGTTTTCTTAAATTGTAAATAACGCCCGAAATAATTAAAATTTTTTCATGTTCTAGGGCTCATAAATTTAAAAAAACTCTTTGCATACTACAAAAAATTAAAGTTGTAACAAAAAATCAAATGTCTTCCATAACGGATGATAATGATGGAAACTTATTTTTACATTGACATGTTCGTCACTTTTCCAAGAGAGTTGGAAAAATTTTTAATATTTTTTTTGATAAGTTTTTGATAAGCAAAACATGTGTGCTAAATATATGAAACATACAGTCATGAAGTTTCTATAAAAATACTTCAAAATGTATATTAATTTGATTTTGTATAATGATTTGTCTACAGATCAGATGCTTTCGAATTTTTCCAACTTTTTTGTTGTAACTTTAATTTTTTGTAGTATGCAAGGAATTTTTTTAAATTTATGCTCGCAAGCTGTTGCGATTCTATAGAAATTTACCTTTAAAATGAGATCTAGAACATGAAAAAATGTTAATTATTTTGGACGTTATTTACAATTTAAGAAAACAATAAAATTTACACTATTTTTGCAATTTCTTCTTAAAAAATGGACAAATTGGTTTTATCTTGGGCTCATTTTATACAGAATTTTCAGAGCTTTCAACCTGCTAATGAGAAAAAATTTAACTCTGATATCATTAAAATTAAGAGAACTTAAGCAATCATTAAAAAATTGAGTGTTCGAAAACTTTTACACGTCAGTGTAGGACCCAAAACTGGCATAGGATCCAATATGGACATAGGGCCCAAAACTGGCATAGGACCCAATATTGACATAGGACCCAATATGGACATTAAACACAATATGGACATTAGACACAATATGGACATAAGACACAATATGGACATAAGACCTAAAACTGATATAGGGTTCAAAATTGACATTGGACCCAATATGGATATAGGACCTAATATGAACATAGGACCCAAAACTGGCATTGGACCCAATGTGGACACAAGACCCAATATGAAGTTTTAAATGGATATAAGGCCCGATAAAATTTAAATTGTTGTAAATTCAAAAAAGATTTCTTATTGGTTAAAAAATTATGGCGAATTTTTTTATTGTACAATTTTTGCTAGTGAACAATAAAAATTAGAAATTCAAAAAAAATATTGGTCAATTTAAAATTTTTTGAGAATGTGCAAAAATCATGTTTTTTTGGATTTAGTCGTATGCACACATTTTGGAAAAATTTGAATCTGCCGCACCTGAAATTTTTGTAGCTTTGAAACACCAAGAAAAATGTTTTTTCCGAAAAAGCAAAATATCATGTTTCTTGGTTCAAGCTGAAGAAATTTCAGGTTCGACATATTCAGCTTTTTCTAAAATGTGTGAGGGCGACCAAAAACAAAGAAAACATGTTTTTTTGCACATTTTCGAAAAATTCTAAATTGAACAAAAATAATTTTTCTTTGAATTTATAATTTTTGTTACCGAATTTTCAGTTTACTGAATTTGCAACATACCGAATTTTCAGATTCTCGAATTTTTATTTCATCGAATTTTCAATTTACCGAATTTGTATATTATCAAATTTTCACATTCCCGAATTTTTCTTTTTCCGAATATTTAGTTTATTGAATTTGCGTCTTACCGAATAGCAAATTCCCGAATTTTTAGTTCGTAAATTTCGTAAAATAAAAATTAGGGACTTCGCAATTCGGTAAGATGCAAATTTGGGAATATTAAAATTCGGAAAGATGCAAATTCGATAAAATAAAAATTCGGGAATATGAAAATTCGGTAATATGAAAATTCGTTAAAATGAAAATTCGGTAAGATGCAATTTCGGTAAACTGAAAATTGGAAATTTAAACAAAATTTAACTAAATATTTAAAAAATTGTCAATGCTTACTTAGCTATTATTTTTATTTGAAATTTGTCCAGCTACTTTATTGGCACACGTTTTATCTATATTTGCTTACCAGAACTGCTTCCACTCGCTTCCCCAGCAACCGAACTTCTCGAAATCCAGTTAGCAATCCTACTATCAACTTTGCTCCTGCTTTTCATAGAAGGACTCCTGGTGACCTCAGCCTTCTTCTCTTCACTAAGAGTGACTTCGTTAGTTTTTGGTATCGACGGTAGCGACTGTTGTGTGACTAGTTTCCTCTTCTTCTCCCCAGATCTCTCCGCCGATTCTCCTTCAGGACTCAAATCCATCGGCAGCCTCTTGTAAGGAATCTGTTCCTCCTCATCCGAAAAGGCTTCATTGTAAAAATTTTCCTCCGGCGAATTGTTCAAGCTGATTTCCGTCCATTCCTCTCCATTCTCGCCGTTCTTTTCCTTCCTAGGTGAAGTGATCTTTACTTTCTTTTCAACGGGGGATATCACGTTCGACAATTCAGAAAGACGAGGTGTCGATGCGCTTGTTTGATTTTGCAATGGAGAGATATGTTTTGAATCCATGGTTGCGATACTGCGGGGACGATCTCGCTTTATGTAACGTCTAGGCTGCGTGGAGGAGAGACTGAGGTTGCAAAGGCCCAAGTATTCCGAAGAAGGATCCCTTTCAATCTAAAAGAAAAGGTTAATATTTTTAATTCCGGATTGTGTGGTTCTACTTTTTAAGTCACAAACAAATAGAGACAAGATCTTACTTTTGTCGGTGGGGTGTATGAAGACTGGGACGTGATTTTATCTGGGAGTCGGAGATATTCATCGCTTGTGTAGTCTGTACTATCTGGCGACCCAGTAAAACTGGAATCTGTAGGCGTTCCATTGTTTGTTTGATTGGCAGAATGTTCCTGCGATCCGGTTTGCTTTCCAGAATCGTCGGTACCGTCGTATTTTCTGGTCTGCAGAACAGAAAATTAGAATAAACATAATTTATTAATAATAATAATAATAATAATAATAATAAAATTCCGAACACTTTATATATATTGAAATGACTCTCGAAGGAACGGAGGATTGCCTAAGCTAAGAATACAGTAAAGGTTCGAGATGGTCCGAATGATCCTTAACAATAAGATATTAATTATTATAGAAATTAAAGAAAAAGCAATAACAAAAATTAAATTATTAAGTATTAAGTTAAATATAAGGACACTAGACAAAAGAAGATACGGTACTGAAAATCAAGACGGTTCTAGAATATTTCAGACGGAAGCAATAAATAAATGCGCGGGAGAATAAATATTCAGCGGGAGAAAATAGCGCCAAAAATGTCAAGAGATCCGACCAACAGAATTAGGGGGGCGAGAAAAGGCGCCAAAGATTCACGGCCGAAAGAAAAAAGCGCGCGCAAAATCGATCAAAGAGGAGATACCGCCGGAAATATCGGGGGCCGATAGTTGGGAGGCCAGAGGCCCAAAACTATTAAAGCGGCTCGCTATCAGGTCTCGGCTTCTCGGTCGGAACGTACAGAAAAACGGAAAAAATAATCTCGATATAGAAGATGTAAGGGGCAAAGCCATGGAGATCACCTCTCGTCTTCATTCGATCATAAATCGAAACTCAAGTATAAAACCTGATTACGGAATCCTGATTTACAAAACATTTATCCGACCCATACTTGCATATGCATGTTCAGTATGGGGAGGAACCTCTAAATCTAACATCAAACAAATCCAGATAGTTCAGAATAAGTTTCTCCAGCGTATCACGAAAATCCCAAAGAACACAAAAAACGCCATTTTGCACAAAGAATTTTTCATAACACCTTCATTGAAAATTCAACTTTCGATGCCTGTACAGCGGGGTGAAAGTAGCAGTTTCAAGCCTAGGGTTGAAAGTAAAAAACAGCTGACAGAAACTGCTTAGCGACGGAGTCACATCACGAATTGCAGTTTCTGTCAGCTGTTTTTTACTTTTAACCCACGGGTTGAAACTGCTACTTTCGCCTCGCTGTACAGGCATCAAGACGAATTTTCAATATAGGTGTTATGAAAAATTGTATACGTAACTTGAGAAGAAGCAACAATGTCAACTCGAGTGATATCTAATGATAGCTAACCTCACACTCGTTGAAATCGTTGACTTTCTCCTCTAGTTACGTAATATACTATAACCGTCTCAGAATACATCCAGAACACTGTCAAGAGTTTTTATGAAAGATCAGTCCAATCCAAGTCTGCTCATATCTCTTCCCTTGGAGACTATGTTTTCGATCCTTTGCGTAAACATGCAAAACCTAGAGACTTTCTCCTGAAATAAGTCGCACTATTTTTGAACACTCCTTTCATCTTCATTTGCACACCTCCCACTTTTCCATTCCCCACCATCTCACCCAACATATAAACATTAGTAATTAAGTAGCTTTAAGTAGCAGTAGCTTTAAGTATCTCAGATCTTCGTGGATTTTTTGCTCGCTTGCGGACTTTTTTGCCACATACTAATCGTCACTTCTCTGTTCTAGCCGCCATGTTTCTACCTATCTGATCGTGTAATAATGCCCAAGCGGATAACGCACACTACCTCCTTCGCGATACTTCCAGCTTCTTGCATGCAGGGGAGAGACCGTTTCTTACATGTTCGTGACCGCTGGCGCGATTGAGCCGCTTCGCGGCCCGGTCGCGCTGACGGCCGGGAGCATGGCTGAGCCTCACTGGAAAGGGCGAGACAGCCCCCCCCCCTTTTTATATCGGCCTCTTTCGTTTTGATCCTCTCTACGAGGTGAGAGACGCATTTTATTTTCAAGAGAAACGATCCTCTAGCTCTAGCTCATGGAGTTTGGCGCAAGAAGGGGCACCTAACTTCCGCTGCTTTCCATTCGTGAGAATTTTGGAAAGCTTTTGTCTCCTAGTCCTCCCGCCAGGAAAAATTAGGGTCTTAAGCATTGCCAAATATCTGAGATTTAGCAACTTGTGTTTTAGTTTGAAAATCGAAAACCACGATTTTCAAATTTTTAAGTATATTGAACGTCGGGAAACTACACTATTTCTTATTTTCGATCGCTAACAGAAAAGTAGGATCGGCCTTTAAGTTGACTCCGAATTTTCAACCCATACGCTGGGAGCTCATTTGGACGGATTGCCAGAATTTGAACTCTAGCAACTCAGGTCGTTTAATCCCACGAACAATATAAGCCAACTGAAGCTAAAGTAACTAGCGATTATCACGGCATTCACGTGAGAGTCTGGATAATTGGGTACGAGGTTGCAGCTAACCTTGAGCATTGCACCTCGTCTGCCAGTAGTCTCACGATCCATAAATAGAAAATATTTGGCATCTAATACCTGGCTGTGTTGATCACGTCAGGGAGCTAGCGCAAGGATTAGAAAACCCCAATATTAGACCGTAAAACTAATTTTGAATTGATTAATCGATATTCCCAGAATTCGAATATCAAGAGAAAATCATCTCGAGGACTGGACATTTGTTGTTTCTCTCCAAACGTTTTAAGAACGTAAGTTGTTTTTGAGATAAATAAAAATTGAACGCGCAATTATTCTCGCCTTAGTGTTGCCCACAATAGAAAGTGAAATAGAGTTCTAACAATCCAAGAGATTCAGTAGAAGATGTAAAGAAGTAGACAGTGTTGATTACTGGTCACTGGTCAACACTGTCTACTTCTTTACATCTTTCACTGAATATTTAACCCTGGTGAACACTACCATCGTATATATTATAATCCAAGAGATTTATGGAACGAGAATTATAAATATAAAAGTAAATTGAAGATCGTAGAGTTTGAGTGAAAGAAAATTATATTTTTTTTATTAAAGCCAACTTCACTTCCTAACACGACTGAGAACAAAGTAAATAATTGCCCTCAGTATATCGTGATAAGGAAATAATAAATTGGGTTAAAGAGCAAATAATTGTTGGACGAAATTCCAACAGTCTGCACTCAAAGATACAGCTTTTTGATTTAAGAAAATAAAATATGATTGAAATAAATCGAATCATCCAAAAAAACGCGGTTTAAAATAACCAGTGATTATGAATTGAGAAGCTTTGAATTAAAATAGAGCATTTAATATTTCGTGATTTATCCCTGGCGAATAGGAAACCGTTACAGGTTGATGGCCATAAAATATTTCCCCCGATTTTTTACTTTTAACCAATTAGACGCATTGACATAGGGTGATATGGATGTGTATCTTGGTAGGTCGTAGATAAATCGCACACATGCATTTAGTGCTCTCTGTAGTTCTACATCGAGTTCAAGGGATATATCGTCATACACAAGACATCAGTAGTCTAAACGAGGGAAGATAAGCGTAGATACTAATTTAATGCGCAGGGACTTATCTAAGATTTTCTTTTTAACTTTAAGAGGATACAATGTTCTGTGTATTTTATAGACTACATGACAGACATATTCCCCCCAGTTAAGCGAGGGATTGAGGATAACACCCAAATTGCGAGCAGAGTTAGTGCATTGGATAATAGAACCATGTAACATTAGCGGAGGTGAAACTGACGTATCGATGTTACTAAGATAGGCAGGACTACCGAGGATCATGGCCCTCGTCTTCGAAACGTTAATGGAAAGTTTGTTATTTGTGGCCCATGTAGTCAAAAGCTCCATCATTTGATTTGAAGTCCGATCGCCAAAGATATTTCACAAGGAGAAAAATGAATATATATTTGAAGGTCGTCAGCATAAAAGATGTATTTAACAAGTTTGAGGAAAAGATTAAGATCAGTGACGTTTATTATAAATAGGATAAGTCCTAAAACAGATCCCTGAGGGATTCCAGAAATAACCGACAGTCAGTTAGATGGGATTCCAGAAGTAACCGGCAGTCAGATGGGATTCCAGAAGTAACCGGCAGTCAGTTAGATGGGATTACAGAAGTAACCGGCAGCCAGTTAGATGGGATTCCAGAAGTAACCGGCAGTCAGTTAGGTGGAATTCCAGAATATTTTTATCAGGATCAAATACCGCTTGTTACCTATCAAGATAAGCCGAAAACCATGCTACAAATTCATTTGAACAACCAATTTCCCTAAGTTTGCTAAGGAGAATGCCATGATTCACCATATTGAAAGCCTTACTGAAGTCAAAGAGAACCAAAACTTTTAGGTAAAAGATTTTAGTGGAATAATGCTTACTCTGTGAATCTCGTCACTTATTCTTTCCAAATTTCTTAGTGCGTCTGCATAAGTCATCTTGGCTTCTCCTACCGATCTTTCCAGACCGCTGACCCTGGTTTTTTGCTCTTCCAGCATTTGGTTAAAGTATGCTTTCGTTTCGTAGTACCGCCTGTGTTTAGAAATAATTTTAAATCTTGGTCCAGTTAATTTTCCATTAGAAATACTGAAATTATTTCCTAATTCCTAA
Source organism: Euceroptres primus (assembly GCA_037177015.1). NCBI lineage: Eukaryota > Metazoa > Arthropoda > Insecta > Hymenoptera > Figitidae > Euceroptres > Euceroptres primus. The sequence continues at coordinate 11,400 of JBAGKK010092985.1, forward strand.
TTTCCCATTAGAAATTCTGCAGTGAGCTAACAATTTCCTCTAAAGTTCTTTCCTCTAAAGTTCATTCTAAACGTTACGCATAATTGAAAATATCGAAAAGAACTATAAGAATACTGTAAAAATAACCATGCCTATTGGTACAAAAAAAAAAGGGTGAATGGAGAACTGAAATAGAAATCATGCTTTAAATAATAAAATCTATCCTACTTACAAGATGAGCAAGTTGTGCCTGTAGGCGATACTGTTTATCAGAAGCAAGCTGCGACGTGCACCCATACTGCCAACATGAACACAATCGGAAAGAATTATACTAACTCTACTTGAAAAAATTCAAAGGACCAAAAAAACATCAATCCCATAGAAAAAAACTTCTCTTCAATTCTGACGGAGAAATTTTTTCCCGGGATGAAAGGTGCTAGACAAAAAGATTTCTGAAGGGGCTCTAGTATTGAAAATTTGGTATAACGAGCGGATTTGTACACCGAGAATCATGCATAAGAACTGAGAAAAAAACACAGAAAAATGTATCTTTTTAATTCGCACCTGGATTTTGCGATTGCACGTCTCAATTCTCGTTGAAGACGTTGAACCTCGTGTTCTGCTTTGTGGTAAAAAGCAGTCGTTCTTCGGTGCTCAGCTTCCGAAATCGCTCTCTCGTGCTCCGATTCGTTAACTCTAGATGTCGCATGATTCAACATTTCCTTTGAGAACAGAAATTTAATTATTATTTATTAAACTTATTAATTTTCTTTTTATCAGGTGTATCAATTTTTGTCGGTGTGTGTGTTTTTTTTACCTGCCAAGCATGATCAAAACACCTGCCCTCAGTTTTGAGTCCTTCTTCTGCTAAATAAACCATTTCTTTTGCTGCTGCGTGTTGACTGTTCGCTCTTTCAAATCTGATTGCTGCTCTTTGCGTTTCTGACAAGGCCTATAAATATTTCATTTCGATTAAATTGACCTTCATTTTTAAAAAATAGGTTAAACCCCAATAGTGGGCCACCTGTCAATGGTGAGCCATCCCATGCAAAAGAATTATTTACATAAATAATAATTATACAGAACTATTAAATAATTTTAGGTGCTAAATAATTATTTAAATAAATAATTGTTATAGATCATTATTCAGTAATTTTTTTAAATTCAGTAAATGTTTTAAATTAAAACTATTTTACAGATAGGTGGCCCACTATTGGGGTCGTTACCCTATATACTATTTCTTTTTAAATGTGTATTACCTTTTAAAAACGCAAATTTTATTTACCTCTTTTGCTTTAAATCTGGCATCATAGTAGGGTCTCGATTTTTCTATACAGTCGCCTAACTTTTTGGCAAGAGTGTCGATTTTAACGGAAGATTCACAGAGTAATTCTCGAAAAGTCGCCCTTGCTTCCTAAATTTGAGATTTGTTTTACACAAATATAAAAAATACAAAATTTGTAATTTTCAAACTTGTAAGCAACATTTTTCATATTTGATGAGCCTAAGTTTAATTTGATAAGTCTGAGAGCCTAAGATTCAGATTTAAAGGATTCAGACTTGAAAGTGACCCAACAATGCAAAGAAAGCTGATAATTAGAAAAGTTATTAAACATATGAGCAAATTTAATTGCACTACCACCTTTTAATATTAAAAAAAAATTGTTTTAGTAATTTCTTGAGCTTCTACTTGCAGTGTCCTTGGAAAGCAGACTGAAGAGTTATTCAGAGTAATCTGAGTTCTAATAAAAGACGAATGAAATTCTTAAGATATAATTTAACAGTTGTGATGCGAGCACCATTATCCAGTTGTCTGCGCTATGAAGCAATCACGCTAATGAAATCCAATCGCTACCAGTTTCAAAAATTGTATTCGAGCTTGAAACTCACAAATCTTTACGGGACGTGTGGAAATTAACGATAGTGGAAGTAACCGAACCAGCATTAAAATGAAAGTTTTTTTACCGCATCCCCAAACTGCCGAATTTTCAGATTACCGAATTTTCAGTTTATCGAACTTGCATCTCACCGAATTTTCAGATTATCGAACTTGCATCTCACCGAATTCTCAGAATCTCGAATTTTCAGATTCCCGAATTTTTATTTTACCGAATTTGCATTTTACTGAATTTTTAATTTACCGAATTTTTGTCAAATTATCAGTTTACCGAATTTTCAGATTCCAGAATTTTTATTTTACAGAATTTTCAAAATACCGAATTTACGTATTACGGAATTTTCATATTCCCCAATTTTTATTTTACAAAATTTTAAGTTTACCAAAATTGCATCTCTCCGAATTTTCAGAATCTCGAATTTGCATCTTTCCGAATTTTCAGATTTCCGAATTTTTATTTTACCGAATTTACATTTAATCGAATTTTCAGATTACCAAATTTGCATCTTACCGAATTTTCAAAATACCGAATTTACATATTACCGAATTTTCATATTCCCCAATATTTATTTTAAGAAATTTTCAGTTTTCCGAACTTGCATCTCACCGAATTTTCAGATTCCCGAATTTTTATTTTACCGAATTTCAGGGGCGGAGCCAGAATTTTTTGTCGGGGGGGGGCGGTTTTATAGAAAAGAGAAAGAGAACATAAAAAAATATCTGTCTCTGTTTTTCCTCATATAATTGATGGCTTCGGGGGGCGGTCGCCCCAATCGCCCTACGCTAGATCCGCCCCAGCCGAATTTGCATCTTACCGAATCGCAAATTCCCGAATTTTTAATTTACCGGATTTTCAGTTTGTAAATTCGGGTCAACGCAATTCGGTAAGGTGCAAATTCGGTAATATGCGAATTCGGTAATCTAAAAATTCGATAAAATAAAAATTCGGAATTATGGAAATTCGGTAAAATGAAAATTTGGTAAAATGCAAATTCAATAAACTAAAAATTCGGTAAAATAAAAATTTGGTAAATGAAAATTCCATAATATGAAAATTCGGAATCCCAAAATTCGGTTATCTGAAAATTCGATAAAATAAAAATTCAACATTATGGAAATTCGATAAAATGAAAACTTAGTAAAATGCAAATTCAATAAACTAAAAATTCTATAAAACAAAAATTCGGTAAATCAAAATTCGGGAATATGAAAATTCGGGAATTTGAAAATTCGGTAAGATGAAAATTCGATAAAGTAAAAATTCGGAAATATGCAAATTCGGGAATACGAAAATTCGGGAATCTGAAAATTTGGTAAGATGCAAATTTGGTTATCTGAAAATTCGATAAAATAAAAATTCGGAATTATGGAAATTCGGTAAAATGAAAATTTGGTAAAATGCAAATTCGATAAAATAAAAATTCGGTAAATGAAAATTCGATAATATGAAAATTCTGGAATCTGAAAATTCGGTAACCTGAAAATTAGATAAGATGCAAATTCGATAAAGTAAAATTTCGGAAATACACAAATTCGGGAATATGAAAATTCGGTAAGATGCAAATTCGGTAATCGGAAAATTCGATAAAATAAAAATTCGGGATTATGGAAATTCGGTAAAATGAAAATTCGGTAATATGAAAATTTGATAAATTGCAAATTCGATAAACTAAAAATTCGATAAAACAAAAATTCGGTAAATGAAAATTCGATAATATGAAAATTCGGAAATCTGAAAATTCAGTAACCTGAAAATTCGACAAAGTAGAAATTCAGAAATAAAAAATTCGGTAAGATGAAAATTCGGTAATCTGCAAATTTGGTAAAATGGAAATTCGGTAAACTGAAAATTTGGGATTATAGAAATTCGGTGATATGAAAATTCGGTAAAATGCAAATTCGATAAACTAAAAATTCGGTAAAATAAAAATTTGGTAAATGAAAATTCGATAATATGAAAATTCGGAATCCCAAAATTCGGTAAGATTCAAATTCGGTTATCTGAAAATTCGATAAAATAATAATTCGGGATTATGGAAATTCGATAAAATGAAAATTCAGTAAAATGCAAATTCAATAAACTAAAAATTCTGTAAAACAAAAATTCGGTAAATAAAAATTCGGGAATTTGAAAATTCGGGAATCTGAAAATTTGGTAAGATGCAAATTCGGTTATCTGAAAATTCGATAAAATAATAATTCGGGATTATGGAAATTCGATAAAATGAAAATTCAGTAAAATGCAAATTCAATAAACTAAAAATTCGGTAAAACAAAAATTCGGTAAATGAAAATTCGGGAATATGAAAATTCGGTAAGATGGAAATTCGGTAAAATGCAAATGCTATTTAAATTTTACTGCAAATTAGATAAACTAAAAATTCGCTAAAACAAAAATTCTTTAAATCAAAATTCGATAATATGAATAGCCGGGAATCTGAAAATTCGATAAAATAAAAATTCGGGATTATGGAAATTCTGTAAAATGAAAATTCGGTAATATGAAAATTCGGTAAAATGCAAATTTAATAAACTTAAAATTCGGTAAAACAAAAATTCGATAAATGAAAATTCGATACTATGAAAATTCAGGTTCCTGAAAATTCGATAAAATAAAAATTCGGTAAGATGAAAATTTGGGAAATATGAAAATTCGGTAAAATGCAAATTCAGTAATCTGAAAATTCGGTAAACTAAAAGTTGGGTAAACTGAAAATTCTGTAAACTGAAAATTGGGTAAACTAAAAATTGTGTAAACTGAAAATTCGGTCAACTAAAAATTCGGGAATCTGAAAATTCGGCAATTCGGAGATTCGTAAAAAAAATGCCAGTATAATGCTGGTTTGGTTACTTGAACGTTCAGTAACTTTTTTTTTCTGAATAAAAAAGGGTTTCCCACTTTGCCCCAAACATCCCGCTTAGTCCCATTTCATGATATTATATTTAAAAATTTTATAAGAATCTGGAGACTTTTTTTTGTAAACTTACGTCTAAATCAACTTCGAGCTTATTAATGTCGTCGGTGGCTGTATTAAGTCTTTCGAGTTCGATCTGAAATTATTAAGAAATTTATTTTGACTTTTATTTTTATTTTATTTCACTTTATTCACTTTTTTTTCATTCTCAAGAGACAATTTTTTTAGGAAGGATTTTATAACCCCCAAAAAATAACAAAAAATAGCACAAAATATAATACCCAACAAAAAATAAAATCTAACAAAGGTAAATCAAAATATCGTGATTTTTCGTGAATAACTTCATATTTATTCTTTTTCCTAAAAGTTCCAAATCAGCTGCGTCCCATTTTTAAAAAATGCCACGTTCAAACCAAAAATTCGCCCAAATTGTTCAGAACAACGATTTTTTTTCCCCAATTTGTATTTCTTTCACTATTTCATTCCCAGAAATGATGATAACAACATAAAATGATAAGAAAGCTTGAATGGAGTAGAAAAAAAATTGATATCAAAAAGCTAATATAATTATGACGACAATAGAAATGACAGGTGTGGAACGACAGTTTATGGAGTCAAAAAATTAGGAAATTGGGTGAAAGTTACCTGGACTCTTGGATCCACTGCATCTTCATTTGTTTCAGAATTATCAGAACGTTCCCTTTGCACCCTTTCACTCATAATTAAAGCTACAAATTAAGTTTATTTACAAGTTTCACATGCCACCTGTATCGTCTGCTACATTTCAGGTGGCCATGTTGGACGTAAAGACCTGCGACGTCCAGGGCTGTATTCTTATTTCTTCGGTCAAGGGCACTCGATTTCCCCTAATCAATTTCGAATCCCGGTCAAGTAATTCTATTCTCAGATGTGCTGAATTTAAATTTTTCCCATATTTAACTTGATTTATAAGCATATATTTTAGTTAGAAAATATATTCGTACCTTTAAAATTGAATTAGGTTTTATTCAATATAATTAAATAATAATCGGTGGGGAGATTGTGTGCCGAAACGTTATTGGTTTCAATTCACCTGACCCTAAAGCCAACTACATACATCAACATTTTCTACGAAATAATTAAATAATTACTTTAAATTAAATTTAAATTGAATTCAAATTGAATTTAAATTAATTTTAAATTAAATTGAAAATAATTTTAAATTAAATTGAAAATAATTTTAAATTAAATTGAAAATAATTTTAAATTAAATTGAAAATAATTTTAAAT